>JAEIFU010003771.1:0-24324 GCA_018904235.1 Lordiphosa stackelbergi | reverse complement strand
ACCACGGCTGCCACACTTGGTGTTTTTTGCACCAAAACTGGTGTTTTTTCCCTCTTGGCGCACTGGCCCTTTTTTATTGGGTTGGCTCTTTTTTGCTTATAATTGGCTTAAGCGAAAAAGTCTCGAACATTGTTCCGCACTATAATGGGGATCTGGATATTTCTTTCTTTGTCAACACTGAAAACTATCGAAATCACGGCGTAACTCTACCAAATAATCGGACCCTATGCCCATCGCTAATACTAGGAATAACTGTGTTTCACGTATGGTTTTGAGCCGAGTGGCAGCTGCGAAAATTTTAGTAGTAAAGCGTTTAGCAAATTTGTGAAAAAAATGGACAAGTAAGCAAGAGTTTAACATAACACAACATATGCATTTATAGGTTCATAATACATTTAGGTTTTTTACAAAAAAAAAAAAAAGGGGAAAAAAAAAAAACACTAGTTCTGAGGTGGAAAACATAAAGTGAGTTTGAAAAAAAGCATTTTATAGCGCCTGTCGCATAATTAAATTTTATCACTTAGGAAGTTGCTGCTATCGCCCACCGCAAATTTCGTTTAAGATTAGCTTGATGCATTTTCGATAGCTACGAAATAGCCATTTGCATTTACGCCGCTTGTGACAAGTGCTTTTTAACCTGGAGGTTCAACCAGGTCTGTGCAAACCTTTTTCATATAAAAGTGTGTGTGTAACTTTTGTTTTGGATGTACAGAGACAAATCCGTCAATGACTTCCTAGAAGCGGGTATTGAGAACACAACGAGCATAAATGATTCTGTTCTTTGTATTCGGTTGTATTTTCGAGTTTTCAAAAAATTAGTGAAACGGTACAAGCAAGTCTGTGCAGACCCTATGTGGAATATGAATAGTATGGCACGCGATTTGTGAACTAAAGTGCAATTATTTGTGGGTTTTCCATAAAAAATGGCATCAGCATAAGGTTTACGATGATTTGTTGCACGTGGTGAATCGCACCAGAAGAAATCAAAATTTATCAGAAGAAGAGAGGAATCAAATGGAAAAAGATTAGCGAATGGTTGTGAAGTACTGATGAAAAAGGCCGAAAATCTCGAGTCGTACCGAAGACGACGACGACACTGATCCAGATTATATGCCCCATAGAACGCGGCTTCCGATGCCAGGACAGACATCGTCATAGAAGCTACAGAACCTGTATGACGATGATGATATAATTTGAAGATTTCTATGATCGCGCAACTGCCACCAAGCGCTTAAAGCCGTCGACATGAGCAAACAACAACGCTCGTCAGGCTCAATTATGAAATACCGTCAAAGGCATGCTTTGGTCAGCCCTCCGCCAGCCACAGATATAAATCGTCTTGCATAACACGTCAACTAGAGCATAAAGGTCAGCTCGAGGGATTATCCGAAATCCATCTCAATATTTAAATCGCTAATAACACCTGAGATCGTCAGTATAATTATGCGCGGAAACTTATATATAAATTATAAAAAAATTAAGTTATCCATCTAACAGGCCTCGAAAGACACGACAGGCTAGGTATATGAAGACAAAGGAAAGCCAAGTACAAATAGATGGTTTAAAAAACTTCACACAACAAGCAGGTTCACAATGGGGAATATGCGCTCATAATGTTCCTTATGATGCACAATCTTCCATTTGTATTGATGGACTTTTTGGCAAATTTGTTGCGGTGCTGTCCTGACTGGAAAATTGCTATGGACATCAAATGTGCGAACTAAGGCAACAACGAAAATGTCCAAGGAACTTGTCAAGAAATCCATAAAAACACATTGCAAATTAAAAATCTCGAAGTTTTCCTTAATTATCGACGAAACAACTGATGTGGCAAAACCGAAAGGCCCTTGTGTTAGTGGCAGATTTTCAACACTGATTGAGTTAGAAAAATGTGATACAAATGGCATACGGCTAAAAATTCAATTGGTTTTTGCTATGGCAATGAAGGCTGGCAAACACTATGTCTGCAAGTTTAAATAGCCTTAAAAAACCCAAGCTAAGCGGGGACACAAACTTGTTTTACTTGAAATGCACTTCTGCCGTTCTCTACACCCGAAATATATATTCAATTTTGCGTGGAGCCCGAAAAAGGACTCAGGAATTAAAAGAGTTCCAAGAATACTGCGAAGTAAAATCACACAAAATTTTGGGAATAACAATAACAAGATGACGTCCTTAGAAAAAGTTATTGGGCGAGTGCTTGAGCAGTTGGATGCTCCCAATTATTTTCTTGAACAGACCCTAGAAGTCAACCATATTAAGCCAAAAAAAATAGTGAATTTAATGATTAAACCTGAAATTAAAAGTTATTTCTACTTTTAAAATATATTCTGGAAATTACACAAGTTTACAAAAAAGGCCAACTTTTGCAACAGAGAAATTAGCAAACCGTTTCTTATGTGTTCTTGGCTTCGCTGAACTCAAATAAATTGTCCGTTTTCTCCCAGCACGTCAGGTTTGAGATATTTGCATAAACGTTTTCAGCGACGTATCTTTAAATTTGTTGGTCCTGTGGCCACATTAAATGTTCTTTTCCAACAAAAATTTGTTTTAATGTGAGCTGCATTGAATAACGTTAGAGATAAACCGAGCACGAAGTTTTGATTTTCCTGATAAGGTACAATTTTGGGATTTAAAAATGGAAAATGTGGTTATTTTTTGACAAAATCGATTTTTTTCCCAAGTTTTAATAATTCTGAAAACTTTCTGCTTATATAAAAATCTTGGAGAAAAATAGTTGGTAGTCCTTTGTTTCTTGTTATTTTACATATTTCAGTTTTTCGATATCATCACGCTTTCAAAAGTTATAGCCCGAAATACATAAGGAACGGTTGCTAATTTCTCTGTTGCAAAAGTTGGCCTTTTTTTTGTAAACTTGTGTTATTAATGATTTAAATACGGAGTTTCAATCAGAACGTGTTCGCTTACCTTTCCTTTATATAAGACTAAAATCTACTTCAAAAGTAATTCTATAATATTGTTATCACTCATATTTAAAGAATATGGACCTAAGTCGCTTTAATGTTACGACAAAAACGGATATAATGCCACTAATTAAAACTTTGAGTACTTATGTAGATGATATAAATAAAATATTTTTTTAAAGTGGAAAATTAAAATAAACTAAAGCTAAGTTTAAAAAGAAGAGGAGATAAAGTGTTTAAGGAATTAGTAGGATTTGTAAGAAATATATTGTCCCTTCCACACAGTTCTGCTTCGGCGTAAACTCGAATTTGATTCAAATATCAAATATAATGCTATGCAAGGAACTCTGTACGAGTACAGAGCCAAATTATGTGTGGTCTGTCAAAGACTTGTAAATATAGAAAAGCAACTAATCTCAGAGTGTGATTTATATAATATCAGTATATTGAATATTGACTGTTTTGTTTTCATAATGTTAAGAAGTAAATAAATACATGACAAATTTTAAATTTTTTTTAAGTTCAAGACACTTAAGAAATGAGAATATTGTGGTATTTTACGTTATACATGAAAAAGTAAGAAAAACATTTTTGGCTCTTTTTTTATAAAAATGGTTCTTTTTTTTACTTTTTTTGGTGCATTTTTTCTTTCTCAAGTGGCAACCGTGGCTCTGACTGTGGTTATGTGGTAGATGATTGCCTCAAATGGACGTTTTGGTGGGTTTGGTTATCATACGAAGGGATCTAGCCAGAGATTTTATTTGAATTCAGTTTAGGATTTTTAAAGGTCGATAGGCATGACAATCGTTTTATTCACACTCGACATAAGAATAAACATTGAACGTTGAAATAATTTTACATTAAAACATGATTTAAACACAGAATTAGCGAATTTTAGTTGTTAGTGGTCGTAGTCCTTGTGAAAAGGCTGACGCTTCGGATTGTCAACCAACTCAAATGGTGAAAATTTGGCCTGTAATATAAAAGGTGTCGCAATGCTTTCCGTAGTTATATAAAACTTGATTTGGTTAATATTTTCAATGGTCCCCTCCATTTCACCATGAGCGCGGCGCCTTTTATGATTCTCAAATATTATATGGCCACATACGTTCAATCGTTTGCACTTTTCGATGATTTGATCACTGAATTTGAGGCCGGGGATAATGTGAAATAGTTGAAACTCTGTCCTCACTATGGCATCAGGTTGAATCATCCACGGATTTGGAACCGTTAATGACTCGGTTTCACTTGTACTTGAATCACTAATATCAGCTTCATTAGAATCGATGGAACTGCTGGATGTCGCTTCAGTGCTGTGGTCACTAGAGGTAGACATCTTTTCTATATAAATGTGTTCTGATAGTTTATAATATTTTCGAGCAGATTTTTTCAAATAAAACTATAAACTAAAGTTAAATACATCGAACACTGAGATTAATAGAAAAATTACAGCTCAAATATGTCAAAAAAGTCTTGCGGTATTTTTTATTGAATTTTCAATTGTTCATAAAATTGGTTATAATAATGCGATTTAAGTCAAATATGCGCCGTTTTGTTCGATGACGAGTTCCCAACGAGATGCCAACTTCATAATGCCCCTCTTATAGAAGCTCGCTTCCCTATTGGCAAAAAACTCGGAGAGCCAATTTTCACAGGACTCTCTTGTGGCCAACTTCCGACTACCAAGCTCGTTCGCCATGGACAGAAATAGGTGGTAATCACTTGGTGCGAGATCCGGACTATACGGTGGATGCAAAAGAACCTCCCATCCGAGCTCCCGGAGCTTCTGGCGCGTCACCAAAGATGTGTGTGGCCTGGCGTTGTCCTGATGGAAGACAATTCGGCCTCTGTTGATCAAAGATGGCCTCTTCTGCATGAGTGCTGCATTCAAGCGGTCCAGTTGTTGGCAGTACAGGTCCGAATTGAGCGTTTGGCCATAGGGGAGCAGCTCATAGTGGATGATTCCCTGCCAATCCCACCAAACACACAGAAGAACCTTCCTGGCCGTCAATCCAGGCTTGGCCACCGTCTGGGCAGCTTCACCGCTTTTCGACCACGACCGTTTGCGCTTCACGTTGTCGTAAGTGACCCACTTTTCATCGCCAGTCACCATCCGCTTCAAAAACGGGTCGATTTTGTTGCGATTCAGAAGCGATTCGCAAATCTACGGGCAAAAATGTTTTTTTGCGTCAAGTCGTGTGGCACCCATACATCGAGCTTCTTTTTGAATCCAAGCTTCTTCAAATGGTTTATAACGGTTTGATGACTCATGCCCAGCTCTTGGCCGATGCTACGGCTGCTACTATGCCGGTCTCTTTCGATCAATTCAGCGATTTTATCGCAATTTTCGACGACAGGCCTTCCGGACCGTGGCGCATCTTCGATCACCTCTGCACCAGAACGAAAACGTTGAAACCATCGTTGTGCGGTGGAAATGGAAACTGTATCGGGTCCATAAACTGCACAAATTTTATTGGCAGCATGAGATGCATTTTTGCCTTTATCGTAGTAGTACTGTAAAATATGCCGTATTTTCTCTTTATTTTGCTCCATGTTTGCGACGCTATAACTCACGAACGACTAAAAACAAACAACAATAAATCAAACACGTGTTAGCGCGTGAAAAGAGCTTTCCAAAAAGCTCTAGCGTGAACCGATGCGACGAATACAACTAGAACTACGCAAAGCTTGGGAAAAAACCCTTAATTTTTGACAACCTTATATATAGATAAAAATATCCAAAAAATTTTTTTTTTAAAAAACGAGGAAACCTTTTTTTAACGAAGAAACTGATAAATTGATTGAATTGATTTAGATGTAATTTCCAGTGGGCCATGTTAAAGTTAACTGAAGCCAAGTTAAAAAAGAAGATATTTCTTTATTTTGGGAAGAACTGGCAAAAGTAAAACAAGAGGTTAATATTGAAGTGTTTAAGGAATTAGTAGGATTTAAAAGAAATACATGGTCCTTCCACACAGCTCTGTTCCGGCAGAGGGTGATATAAACCAAATTAAATTTGATTCTGTATCAAATATAATGTTATGCAAGGAACTCTGTACGAGTACGGATCCAAATTATGTGAGGTCTGTATAAATATAGAAAAGCGTGAGAATTGCATAAAAATGTTTGTTTTCACTTGTAATTTAAGAAAGGAAATGGATGTATAATTTAACGTTGTTTTGAAAAAGATATTTTTTATTCAATGAAATGAAAAAATAGAGGGAAGCTAACTTCGGCTCGACCGAAGTTTATATACCCTTGGAGCATGATATATTCCTGCCAGTTTTTTATATGGCAGCCATACGATATATTCATCCGATTTTGATCAATCTCTCCAAAATTGTGTTGAAACAGATAACATTCATAACTGGAACGTATAAAGACGCTACCATTAAAAAAAGTTTTTCTCACTAGACCTAGATTTTGTATGGCAGCTGTACTATATAGTTGTCCGATTTCCATAAATCGTGGTGGAAAGCATAGAAAACTTATAAATACGAGGTTTGGGAGAGATAGAATTGAAAACAAAAAAGTTTTGCTCACTAAAACACACTTTTCGACTGATTGTTGTTGATAAGATATAGTTATCCGATTTTGACCAATTCTTGCAAATCTGTGTTAAAGCATATAATATTATTAATCGCTGAGTTAGGAGACGTTAACGTTAAAGGCCTATACTCAGATAAGATAAATTTTCAGTTTGGTACGATATTTCACATGAATAGAAACAATTGTGTACAGATTTGAACAGATTTAAAACTTTATACACGATTAGAATCATGGGTAGATGGGCAGAGCAAGCTAAGCGAATATCAATTTGGATTTAGGAGAGGATACTCGACGGTGGACAGCCTTTTCGTGCTTACATCCACAGCGGTCACGTATCTGGAGGAAAAACGAAAACTTTATCTCTGCTTTGTAGACTTCAGAGCGGCATTTGACTCAATTAACCGAAGAAGCCTGATTTATAAGCTAAGCAGCATTGGTGTTTCATCGAAGTTTTTAACGGTCATTCAGGCACTATTCGAAAACAATACAACCTCTGTATGGGACGGCTCACAATTGTCTAAATGGTTTTCAAACAACTCTGGAGTCAAACGGGGGTGCCTGTTAAGCCCGCTTCAGTTTGCGCTGCTTATAGACGACTTAACAACTTCGCTTTCGGGAGGCATTTTAATTGGAGGCTCGCGCGTAAAACTCTTGATGTACGCAGACGATTTAGTACTAATGGCAAACTCACCAAATGCCCTGCAACACATGTTAGATGAACTGTACGCATACTGCTGCCTTTGGGGTCTGGAAGTCAACACAGAAAAAACTAAAATCATGGTCGTTAGAGACAACCGAGGTCGCATCGCCGCAGATGAGAAATGGCACATGAATTCAGCAATAATCGAACGGGTTACCTCCTTTAAATATTTGGGAATTACTCTGTCCTCCAACATGTCGCTGAACTCACACATGCAGGCAAAAATTAGAGATTCTATAAAAGCTCTTAATAGTACATGGAACACGCTCCTGGTTAAACAGCACGTGCCACATAGTGTCAAATACCGAATGTTTGAAGCCACTGCCCGTTCAATTATGTGTTTTGGCTCTCAGATGAGGGGATTCAGGACATACGAGGAAATAGAAAGACTCAAAAATATTTCATCAGAAAAGTCTTTCGTCTACCACGTAATTCGCCGAACTACGCAATACACCTAAAAACTGGTCTCCCTTCGCTTTTTACGTATACTCTGGGCTCACATTTTGGATACATGAGAAAGAAGTTTGACCTTCCCGAAAGTCGCCTGGTATACGCTACGGCAAAATTTTTATTGGAACGTCGATCTTACTGCTTTGCCGTTTGGCGCGCTTTGGCTGAGGAGCACAATCTGCAGATTGACCTATGCGATATAGCTCACAGCAGCTTACTAGAGAGCATTGACTGTAGAAATCGTGCAAATTTTATTGACCAAGCCTACAACAGCTCTAGCAGGATGTTATATAAACGCCTGAATCTCTCTTTGGGGTTAAATAATTACTTCAACGACAAATACAGCCGATCACTTATTTCCTTCGTTTTCCGTGCACGCTGCGAATTGCTCCAACTCAACCATAGATCATATAGAAATACACCCAACGTATGTTCCCTGTGCAATCTTCACAGCATTGAACACACGACCCATTTCATCGCAATCTGTCCAATTCTGCAGGAAATCAGGGTTGCCCATTGGCGTCTTGGAAAACTGGACCTTCAGCAGATGATCTCAATCCTAAACGGACCCGACTGGAACACGCTGTACCAATTTTTAAAAGAGGCTTCTCTCTATAGGCAGAGCATCATAGCAGAATATTTCTGATTAATCGTATATTTTATTCTATTTACCATGTACATTTTCTAAAGAAAAGCTGACGGCTACAAGCCGTCGTACCAAACTAAAAATTTATCTCATCTGAGTATAGGCCTTAAAAACAAAAAAGTTTTTCTTACTAAGACTCCCTTTTCGACCGGTCAGCTCAGACATATTAGCGGTGTGTAATAAAAAGAAGGCCTTGTGCAAAGTTTAAGCTCGATAGCTTTAAAACTGAGAGACCTGTTTGCGTAGAAACAGACAGACGGACAGACAGACAAACGGACAAAGCTCAATCGACTCAGCTCGTCGCCTTATCAAGAATTTATATAGTTTATAGGGTCGGAAATGAATATTTGTAAGCGTTGCAAACTTCTGGGCAAAATTATAATACCCTTTGCAAGGGTATAAATATAAGACGAATAAGTGAAGAAATTTTTTCGAGATATAACAACATTAAATATTGATTGGTTTGTTTTTTAATGTTAAGAAGTAAATTAATACATGAAATATTTTTTTGTTTTATTTTTCAGTTTAAGAAGACTTAAGAAATGAGAAGATTGTGCTATTTTACGTTATTGTCAAAGAGATATTTTGAAAATATAATATGAAAAAATAAGAAAAAATTTTTTGGCTCTTTTTTTATAAAAATGGTGATTTTTTTAACTTTTTTGGTGCATTTTTTTTTGGGCAACCGTGATTACACACCATGGGTAGGCCTAATCAAGTGTCGCCGTCTGTATTTTGCAGTATAAACATGTGTGTGCGTGTGTGTGTGCGTTTATGGAGAGCGATAGCTGGTAAGCCGGTTCAGCCAGCGCCTCAGTTGCATTGCCACTCTCACTCTCTCTAGCTCGTCAGTTCAATTCAGTTGCTGGTGAAACTCTGAGGCGTCATGGCAACAACAATCAACGTTGACTTGCAGCGGGAACGTCTGGCGGCCAGCCTTAATAGCGAAGACTTTGCCCAGTGGTGGGCCGGCGGTAAATCTCAATTGGAGCAGCGTCGTTCATTGCAACGCCATTTCTTTGAGGATCCACAATTCGATGATTTGGTGCATCCCAGTTGTTTGTCCTACAAAGAACGCTATGAACAGGCCGTGGCCAAAGGCACCAAATTTCTAACCAAATTGCGACAATGGCAACAGCATGATGATTTATCATTCAGCATGAAATCTCTGCAGGAGTCTCGTTTTCTAATGTCCGGTCCACTGGGCACTGCCCTAATGCAGCAAAGTTTCCCCCTGCGTTTGCATTTCTCCATGTTTGTGTCCACACTGTTCAATCAGGGCACCGAGGAGCAACAACGTAAGTGGCTGAATCGTGCCTGGAAACTGGATGGCATCATTGGGACCTATGCCCAAACAGAACTGGGCCATGGCAGCTATATACGCGGGCTGGAGACGCGTGCCGACTATGATGCGGAACGGCAGGAATTCGTTTTGAACACACCCACATTGAGTGCCTACAAGTGGTGGCCCGGCGGTTTGGGACACACCGCCAATATGGTGGTGGTGTTGGCCCAACTCTATGTGAAGGAACAGCATTGTGGTCTGCAGCCGTTTCTGGTACGCATACGGGATGAGCAGACCCATGAACCCTTGCCGGGAGTGGATGTGGGTGACATTGGACCAAAATTGGGGGCAAATGGTGTTAACAATGGATTTTTGGGTCTGCACAATGTACGCATACCACGTGATCAGATGCTGATGAAGAATGCTCAAGTTTTGGCGGATGGAACATTTGTGCAGGGACCACAGCCGTTGTTGCTATACGGAACCATGGTGTTTGTGAGGGTCATAACTCTAAGGGATGTGATGTTTCAGCTGCTACAGGCAGGCACCATAGCCACCAGGTAAAAGACATACAAAAAAAAAATGAAGCAAAAACTGATTTTTATTCTCTTAACACAGATACTCCGCCGTCCGTCGCCAGAGTCCCATTGAGCCAAACCAACCGGAGCCCCAGATTCTGGATCATCTTACCCAACAGGCTAAAATATTCCCCAGTTGGCTCGTGGTGTTTGCTATCACCTGGTGGCCGATTGGCTATGGAATTTCTATGAAGATGTCATGCAACGTTTGGAACAACCAGCCGTTGCCTCCACTGCCAAGGCTCTGGCCGAGCTGCATGCGGTTAGCTGCTGCCTAAAGGCCGTGGCCACTCAGGAGGCCAGCGAGGGTATTGACATTTTGCGCAAAGCCTGCGGTGGACATGGCTATATGTCTTCGGCCAATTTTGATAGCATCTATGGCCTGGCCACCGCCGCCTATACCTACGAGGGTGAATATACTGTGCTGCTGCTGCAGACTTCCAGATTTCTGGTACGCTCCTATGTGGATGGTCAGAAGCGTAAAATGGTGCCCACAAGTGTGACCTATCTAAGGGATGGTGCTCCTCTGGTCTGGGGCAACAGTTTGGTTGAGAATGCGGCAAGGGCACTGGAAATTGCCTCAATGGAGCAAATCCGTTTGGCCTGGGAATGCCAGAGGGAGCAACGCAAGCGAGGTTTAACTGAAGAGCAGGCTAACAATATGGCTGGACGACAGCTGGTGGCTGCATCCACCGCCCATGCACATGCCTTCCTTACACGCAAGTCCCTGCAAGAGCTTAAGCGTCTCAGGTCCAATGTAAGCCCCACCATAAGCGGAATACTCGATCATTTGGTGGAACTTTATGTTTTGGATACATTCCTGCGTCAGGCGGGCAGTGTCTTGCGCTGGAATAGAATCAATGGGCGACAATTGCGGCAAGTGGAGCAAAGATTTGAGCAGCTGTTGGCTGAAGTGCGTCCCAATGCGGTGGCCCTGGTGGATGGTTTTGATTTTCATGATCGCGTTTTGGGATCCACTTTGGGCTCATACGATGGACGTGTGTACGAGCGTTTAATGGAGGAGGCACGTCGTAATCCACTCAATCGGGAGCCAGTAAATGGCAGTTTCTTTACCCATCTGCAGCCCCTGATGAAGGGCAAGTTGTAAAAACCCCAAAAACATTGTAAAAATTAGTTTTAATTAATAGACTGTAAGGGGAAGTGGGTGCAAATAGTGTCGTAAGAATTTTTGTATATATAGACTTAATTTCTGGTAAAAATTTGAGAGCTTTTAATAAAACTTGTTGATCTGTATATCCAAAACTCAGAGAAGAAAGAAAACTTAGTTTAGGCAAGGTATACTAAACAAGTTAGGCCTACTCACTCTCTTGCTCTCTTGACAACTTGTTCAATTTCAGTCAGTAAGCCATAGAGCAATTAGAATTATAGAGAACGTTTGCGCCTACCTGTTAAGTTGCCATTAGAATTACTAATCAATTTAATTATTTTTGGAAAATAGTCGTAGTGATTATATAGTTGGGTGGTGAAAAATTTATGATTATTTAATGATTACGATTACAAATAAACAAAAAAATGGAAAATTACCATAAATTATTAAAAAAGAAAAATGGAAAATAATGGAAATAATCGTTTCCATTATTTTCCATTATTTTCCATTATTTTCCATTATTTTCAATTATTTTCCATTATTTTCATTATTTATTTGAGACTATTTTGAGAGAAACAAATTATTTTCAACATCACATTTAATAACAACAATGTTTCTTTACAAAAGTGCTAAACTTTTGCAGCCACCCGCGCACTTTATGAAAAAGCTTTCAACAGCACACGCACGTTGTGTTCTTCGAAGTTTGCCGCCATTTCGGCCCTGTTTCTTTATGCGAAATAAGAGTATAATGGGTGTGTACAAAAAGCGAAAGTAAGCATCTCTGGTCCCATAATATATATATATTCTTGATCTATCTGTCCATCTAAAAGAAGACATCGATCTTGGAGACTAGCACTACATACAAAATTGAAAATCTGTGATAACTTATCTTCATCGAAATCGGAGAAACAGCATAGATATCGAACACTGAAGTTAAGTCCCAGATACACAAAACATGACTAAACTGTATAATTATAAGTTCGGGTGTGTTCTAGTCGGAAACTAGAGCTGCGACTGTGGTTTACGAACCTTGCGACAGACTGACGCACAAGCTGAGAGTATGATCGCGAACGAATACATACATGTGCACAAATTGCACAAGTAAAAATACCCTGTGTCCAAATATTCAGTTGTAGTCCATGAAATCACAAATATATGTTTCGTGAAAAAGATTATGTACTATGAAAGTGTTTGTAATTTAAGGTATATATCTTGCGTTTAGTTGTTTATTAATTAAAATTAAAAAAAAAAGTTTAGTTACTCGGCGACTTGGTTAAAAGAACCGTCTGTCGCTCACCGCCTCGCACCCCTAACGTAGCAATACACCTGTCTTCCCGGGTCTTCCCCAGATACCAGATCGTTCAGCCATGCGCTTTGGGTTTGCAATTAGTGCTAGCAGGATTTACAAAATAAATAACTAATACTAAAAAACTAAAAACTAAATTTCCTTTTTAAGATGATCCCTTTATAATTCTGTTTCATATGCTAAGGCTTTAATCACATAACTCTGTAGCTTTGACCAGTTCGCGCCGTTGAGGATATTTATTATTTCGTGCGGAAAAAGGATTATGTTTAATGTTTGTGTTTAATTTAATGTGAAAACATGTATTATTTAATACGTTCTTGTTAATATGTTGTAAGCCAATCTCGTACAACAACATTGTTGTTATTAAATGTGATGTTGAAAATAATTTGTTTCTCAAAATAGTCTCAAATAGTCGAAATAATGGAAAATAATGGAAAATAATGGAAATAATGGAAAATAATGGAAACGATTATTTTCCATTATTTTCCATTATTTTCAATTATTTTTAATAATTTATGGTAATTTTCCATTATTTTTGATTTTTTGTAATCGTAATCATTAAATTATTGTGTGAAACCGAAAATAATCGAAATTTAATCATTAATTCAACTTTTAAACAAAAATAATCTAATTAATAATGACTACAATTAATAATCATTATTTAACAGGTATGTTTGCGTGCCTCTCAATTTTGCTGGTGCTAAACGATAGTGCCCAAAAAAAATACTTCAAAGTGCCAGTAGGAAATCACTGTGGTTAGAGGGAGACGACCATAACCCAAATGTATCCAGAGAGAGCGAACAGCTGACCAAAAAGTATCTAGAGAGCGTAAATGAGAGCGAACAGCTGACAATTTTCTGACAGAAGCGGTGTCGACTGAGCAACGTTTCTCTCTAATACTCTTTGCTCCATGGCTTACTGACTGAAATTTATCAAGTGGTCAAGAGGAGAGAGAGAGAGAGTGAGTCAGCCTACCTTGTTTAGTATACCTTGGCTCAACGTACCTGTGAAATGGAATATCATGAACACTCTCTACGGGAGAATGAACTGATTTAAGATAGGCTCCTACGACATTTAGAATGTCCGATTTATTTAGTATCAATTATTGCAACGAAACCATTGCACACATTTTGCGTAGGTGAGCTACCTATAACAGAATACCTATAAAAAAAAAATTATTTTTTTTGTGGATATTAAAACTAAAATTCATCACAATGGTGAAAGCTTAAAATTGGAAAAATACAATACAATGAACGCTTTAAACCAATTTTGATAAATTTCAGCTCCGGGTAAAAAAATTTAAAAATAAAGCAAATAGTAAAGAGTTGGCTTTGAAAATTTACGTCTGAAACTGCTGATGTATAGAAATCATTCTATACGGAGCAGGTATACAAAACAGTCTGGTAAGCAGGAACAAAAATATTTACTAGTATATTTTTCATATATTTTTTTCTACACCAGAAAAATGAAACCAAAGGTAAATAAGGCTAATTCGAAGAAGACTCCTCGTGTTCGCTTAAGGAATGTATTACACGTTTTAAATGCTCAATCTGGTGATAACACGACGACTGGAAGGAGGATTATGCCAGAGAATGAATCAAGGGAAGCGGAGGCGACTGCCCAAGAGGGCAATGTAAGTGATGCTATGGAGTCTGCCCCAACAGCCGAAAATTCTATGCAAGTAGTGGAGCCCATAAACTTAGATATCGATGGTCCCGGATTATCTGCAATCGATCCTCATCAAACTGATGAAGGTAATGTTACGCCACCTCCAACCGAGGATATATCGATGCGCGATATAGATCCTGGGGATCCAGAAAATCATGATGCGCCCTTAGGTTCACTTATCACAGCGGCCAGTCTGCCAATTGTTGCCACAAACATAAATCCTGCAGAACCTACAATTGAAGCTCCTTCCGAGGATCCACCCACAAGTGCCATTCGTCTTGGTCTCGGGGTATCTGCAAAAAGTCGCACAATTCGTCGAAATCGCAATGCACCCGCATCGCAATACAGAGCTCGCAGAGTAGCAAATCTGAATATCGATGAGGCTTTGGTAGTAGATCCAAACGGTAATGCTAATCAAACTGATGAAGGTGACGTTACGCCACCTCCACCAGAGAGCAAACGTAAATGGAAAGA
The DNA here is from genome assembly GCA_018904235.1 of Lordiphosa stackelbergi. Lineage (NCBI taxonomy): Eukaryota > Metazoa > Arthropoda > Insecta > Diptera > Drosophilidae > Lordiphosa > Lordiphosa stackelbergi. The sequence continues at coordinate 9,636 of JAEIFU010003771.1, read as the reverse complement.
TATGTGCATTATTTCCTGATAATGCAGTTGTTCAAAATTTCAGTTCTGCGATGTTATTCAGTGTCCTGCTATGTTGTTTAAAATAGTTTCCAGTAAAATCATCTCAATTTTGTTTTTGGCTCTTAATAAAAATTTTGTTAAATGTATTTATGGATTTAATGGCTGTCTTATATGTGTGTGTGTGGTGAACCTGATGATTGAAATAACAGAAATCAGTTTAGAGGAAAAAAAAGATGTTTTAGATAGCAATTCATCGCTGTGTTTTGCTACTACTGCGGCAGCAAAATACAAATGGAAGCTATAACGAAGCTATTGGCGCCAGCTGTGAAGTAGCTAGCCATCAATTTGAAGGAAAATCTGATTCGCTTTGTTCTCGTTTTGAATGTCCTTTAGAAGAAGTCCTGATTGGAGAATGACATCATCTATAACATTTTGAGGGCTGATCAGACTTTCGCATATCATGTATTTGCTAATTGGTCTGATAATGGTCTGTCATTCGGTCAAAACGCGGGCATCTGTAAGTTCTGATTAACAAAAGGGTGAAAGAAAGGATGGAGTGCATTTTTTGATCAATGCATCGCGGACTTCAAAAAAGGTAAGGGTAACAGTAGTGAAATGTGCATAAAAATTGTTCATTCCTCACTTCCATCCACTGTTAAGATCAAAGCGCCAAGCTGTCAGGATGACGGAGGCCGAAAATGTATTTTTGTATGTATGTATAAGTCTTGCGGTATTTCCGCAAGCTTGTCTTTGCAAGCGCGTAGTTCTAGTTGTATTCGTCGCATCGGTTCACGCTAGAGCTTTTTGGAAAGCTCTTTTCACGCGCTAACACGTGTTTGATTTATTGTTGTTTGTTTTTAGTCGTTCGTGAGTTATAGCGTCGCAAACATGGAGCAAAATAAAGAGAAAATACGGCATATTTTACAGTACTACTACGATAAAGGCAAAAATGCATCTCATGCTGCCAATAAAATTTGTGCAGTTTATGGACCCGATACAGTTTCCATTTCCACCGCACAACGATGGTTTCAACGTTTTCGTTCTGGTGCAGAGGTGATCGAAGATGCGCCACGGTCCGGAAAGCCTGTCGTCGAAAATTGCGATAAAATCGCTGAATTGATCGAAAGAGACCGGCATAGTAGCAGCCGTAGCATCGGCCAAGAGCTGGGCATGAGTCATCAAACCGTTATAAACCATTTGAAGAAGCTTGGATTCAAAAAGAAGCTCGATGTATGGGTGCCACACGACTTGACGCAAAAAAACATTTTTGCCCGTACGGATGCATGCGAATCGCTTCTGAATCGCAACAAAATCGACCCTTTTTGAAGCGGATGGTGACTGGCGATGAAAAGTGGGTCACCCCGACAACGTGAAGCGCAAACGGTCGTGGTCGAAAAGCGGTGAAGCTGCCCAGACGGTGGCCAAGACTGGATTGACGGCCAGGAAGGTTCTTCTGTGTGTTTGGTGGGGGGCATGGCAGGGAATCATCTACTATGAGCTGCTCCCCTATGGCCAAACGCTCAATTCGGACCTGTACTGCCAACAACTGGACCGCTTGAATGCAAGCACTCATGCAGAAGAGGCCATCTTTGATCAACAGAGGCCGAATTGTCTTCCATCAGGACAACGCCAGGCCACACACATCTTTGGTGACGCGCCAGAAGCTCCGGGAGCTCGGATGGGAGGTTCTTTTGCATCCACCGTATAGTCCGGATCTCGCACCAAGTGATTACCACCTATTTCTGTCCATGGCGAACGAGCTTGGTAGTCGGAAGTTGGCCACAAGAGAGTCCTGTGAAAATTGGCTCTCCGAGTTTTTTGCCAATAGGGAAGCGAGCTTCTATAAGAGGGGCATTATGAAGTTGGCATCTCGTTGGGAACTCGTCATCGAACAAAACGGCGCATATTTGACTTAAATCGCATTATTATAACCCATTTTATGAACAATTGAAAATTCAATAAAAATACCGCAAGACTTTTTGGACAAACTTATATATATGGAACGTTTTGGAACTATTTTGAATGTACACAAGATAGACTACTCAATCATCAAACTAATACGATATCATATAGATCAATGCCTTACACTCAAATCAAAAATCAATCCATACGGGAAAAATCCAATCCAAGACGAAGTCGTTGAAAGTCTTTTTCATACCTTTTTCTGTAAGCCTTAAAACCAAAGCGTTCTTTTCTGGGTCCTAAAATTTTATTTAATAGCTCAAAAGGGATGTTTGGGCAAAAACAGAACCAAAAATATAATTTATTGGAAATTTTTGATAAATATTTCATACTGATATTTTGAGATTACATGACAAAAATGGCCATAACTTCCTCAATTTTCAAGCTACCGATATGTTCGGGCGCTCAAAATGTGGAAAAGATGCGGCTTTCACATATATTTTTGTGAGAATTTTTGAAGGATGGGTCTTTTTGCTAGACTAAGTTTTTTGAAAAAAATCCTTTTTTTTTAAAAGAAAAAATTTTTTTCAAAATTTTTTTTTTAGAAGGGCCTTTTTGATTCTGAACATTTGGAAAAAAAAACTGCAAAGCTCTATTTTAAACCGTTTTCGGGAGTAATTGAAAATTTAACAAATTCACAATATTACACTTTTAGGCGTAGAACTTCTGCAAAAGAGCTCCAAAAAAGCTCACATTTTGGGGTTAAGCTTCTCTCATAATACGCTTCCTTTGGGCCAATTATCATTCAATTCGGAGACATCATCCCAGAAAAAACTTTTTTGTATGGAATGCCCCATATACATGTGTAACTTCGATTGGTATTTGAAATGGAAGTAACATCTTAGTGAAGTTTAGTGCTTCTTCTTCTTCTTGATGGGACACACAAAGTTCGACGGTCCGGCCGTGCCAACAAGTCGCAGTCGCTTCGCCCGTGCGAGCTGGGACCAATTGGTCAAACCAAGCGGCAAGGTCGCCCGAACCTGGTCACCATCTAGCGGGTCTCCCCGCCTGCCTTCCCCGAAGTAGCCGCCTTCGAATAATAAGCTTTCCTTACTGGAGCTTCTTCGTCCATCCTGGTGACATGTTCTAACCAGCGCAGCGCTGTTGCTTTATGCGCTTGACCAGACGTGTCCCCATAGAGCTCTACAGTTCGTCATTATTCGAATGCGGAAAACATCGCCAACTTTTAAAGGTCCATAAATCCTCGAAGATCTTTCGTCAAACGGTTGTTGTTTGTAGTGGCGTATTGCGGACTGGGATGATAAGGACTTGTATAGGGCTAACTTTGTTCTTCGCTTGAGGTCTCTGCTTGAGCTCTACTTAGCCCGTGAAGCATCGGTTTGCAAGAGGATCCTTCGCGGATTTAGACTGATGTTGTTGTCGCTGGTTATCGTCGTTCCGAGGTAAACAAAATCCTCAACAACTTTAAAGTTGTATTCTCCCATTGTAACAAATTGTCCAAGACGCAAGGACTTTTTGTCCGCGGATACAAGGTATTTCGTCTTGTCCTCATTCACCGCTAGACCCATCAGTTCTGACTGCCTTTCAATCTCTGAAAACGCCCTGCTTACCGTCCTCGTTTTTGCCGATGATGTCGATATCACGGCTATCGAGCTTAGATCTTTATAAATAAAGGCGCCCGTTCTGTTGGCATGGGGCACCGGCGCGTAATATCCATCAGTAGATTGAAGAAGTCGACGATAAGGTATCGCCCGTAAAACCTCTTGGTATCAAAATGGTTCGGAGGTTTTGAAGAAGCTTTTGTACTTCTCAATAAAAAAGGACTACTTTGCTGGTATACGAGGTGCAAAGGCTGATTTATATCAAAGAGAGTGTGTTGACGGTTTATTAATTTGTGGTGGATTTACGGGTCGAAACAGATAGTCAATCATGTTAATAACTTAAGGTTCAAATGACAGTATGGGAGACTTCCGTAGTTGGCGCAACCAGTTTAAGTATAGATTTTCAGAAGGGTGGCAGTTTAGTGTTTAGCGAACTAGTTGATAGTGGGACAGATTTAAATTGGGACAGTGGTGCTGAACTTACTTCAATCGGGTCTGCTATTCATCAAAAATTACATTGAAGCCTTGCCAAAAATAATCCAGAAGCTTGAGAACTCATAGAATTCACTTCAGAGTGCAATGGAATTACTGAAAGACAGCTGCTTCAGTCTAGGTTTTCTAGTTTCTCAGGACTAAAATGGGATCTGGTAAGGGGAAATCCCTCAAAGAAGAGATCAAAAGAGGAACTGCACAAATGAACAAAAGAGAGCAATTGAAGTAGAACATTTAAACTTGTTCAGTTTATAAAGAAACTCTTAAACAAACAAATTATGATTTTCCTTTAAACTTTAAGCCAAACACAATCGTTCATTCACACCGAATGCTTGCCGAAGTCATGCATTACTGAGGGTCAGAGAGAAAGAGACAGTTATATTTTCCGCCCTCTCTTTTTGGGGAGACAGGGCGCACATTTGTTTCCATTTCGGCAACTGGCGCCACTGTGTCGCACAAGCGTTATTCAAAACTAAATCGTTTCGATTCCAAAAGTATCGTTACGTAGCAAAAGCATTTGAAAAGTGTTCCTTTTTAACACTGTCACACTTCACAACTACAAAATCTTCAAAATATTCCACATCAAAACGAAAACTTCACCCTACCACTACACAACTCAATAGTAAGATACTTTACATACATATAAACATAGATATAACACCCCCTACACCCCGGAAGTCCGCGAAACCACAAAATGTACCAAAATCAATTCATCTATTCGCGGGAGCGTCGCCGCTTCGGTCGTCAGTGTTTGTTTCAGGATCGCAATGAGCTGATGGTCAGCGTGCATCCAAGCGGAAGGTTGCGCCTTAAGTACATATTGCGCAATCCAACGGACCGTTCCACCCAGCTGAGCGATCAGATGGCATTGAGTACCATGGAAACGGAGAATGTCACACACGACCATCATGGTTTGTATCACTTTGAGGGCGGTTGGCCCCGTGAGGTGAACATCAACGATGAGGAGCAAACGCAGCGGCATCGCAAGAAGGTCGAACGTGAGGATAGCTGGGGTATACAGGTCGCCGATATGATACGCAATATGATGGCCGTGGCCGAACAGAACAATGCCATCAATATCTATCAGGATTTCTTTGCCGATCTGCCCACGGAGCTGGCGCATGAGACACGGATGAGGTTTCGGGCACGCCTGCTAAATGTGTTCCATGATCTGTGGCGGCCGCAGCGTCATGTCACCGTCATCGACTGGATGCCCAACAATGAGCGACAGTTTATGATACAGTTTACCAATTTGTATCGCTTGCGTCACGAGAAGCGCAAACTGGTCACCGACGATATGTGGAATGGAGGGGATAATGCGTTCTATGTGTGGGATGTGAAGAATCCGTTGAAGCCGAAGCTATACTATGACAGTGCCGAAGTGGTGTCGAGGGCGAAAATATGTCCCAAGGATGAAAATAATTTGGCGGGCGGCACTTGTTTGGGTAAGTTGGGTCAGTTCTAACCAATGTCTAGCAAGTATATTCCGTTCCGTCCCCATACCGATTTGAATTCAATGGGTTCCATCACTAATTGCCTGGCGATTTATCGTTTTTATTTTTGTTATCGATAGTTATTTTGATATTTGTGCGATTATTTGTGTTACCCTTTCCCAGGTAAGGTATGCATTTGGGACACCTTTAAGAGCGGCATGTCCGTTCGCACTTGCCCTTTGGAGGCCGCACATCGTGAGAATACCTCCGCCCTGTGTTGGGTGCATTCCAAATCCAATACGGAATTCTATTCTGGTTCACTGGATGGTTCCATTAAGTATTGGGATACACGGGATCTGAAAATGCCCGTGCATGAGTTACTCTTAGAGCCGGAACCGCAAGATCGTCAGGAGCGTCAGCGATCACACGGTGTCATGGTCCTGGAATTCGAGTACACTATTCCGGTACGGTTTATAATTGGCAGCGATATGGGTTGTGTGTTTGTGGGCAATCGCAAGGGTATGACCCCAGCGGAGACCCTGCTGGGACATTATCAACTGTTTGCCGGTCCCGTACGCACGATCAATCGGAATCCGTTTTTTGTCAAGAACTTTCTGGTGACCGGCGATTGGCGTGCACGCGTTTGGTCGGAGGAGAGCAAAGATGGGCCCAGCACCATGTTTTTCAAGAAGAGCACACAGATAATGTGTGGTGCCTGGAGCACGGCGCGCTGTTCGCTCTTCGTGACGGGCGACAAAAAGGGAGTGGTTGATTTTTGGGATTTGTTGCTGCATCAGCGTAAGCCCATATTTTCGATTAATTTCCATGCAATGATCACGGAAGTGGTGTTCCGACCGGATGGTGAACTGTTAGCCATTGGCCTGGCCAATGGCGACACTCAAATATTGGATCTGGACGAGGCCATGAAAACGGCCACGGGCAAGGAGAAGGCACTGATAGCAGCGGTAAGAAATTGTTGGCTTGTCGCTCACTTACTTGAATACGATTTTTGAGTTTAGTCTAGATATTGGAGTTAGTTTATGTTCTGCGGTCCTTAAATAACAGTCGCTGAAATGGTAGGTTTTCTCTTGTCAATTTTAATCTGTGTTTTAAACTAAATAGTTAACGAAAAGAAAGACCAATTAAAAATTTAAATGCTTATAAATCTAGAGCTCTCGATACACTCACACAAAGAAACGCCGCCAAAACGGCATCTCGTCTGTGGCGCCCAGAAACATACATGCAAACGCATTGCAACTGCAACAACACAGCAAAAGTGAAATGTGCAAAAAACATTAAACAAATTCACATAAAGAAAGTGCCAACAATATGGCTTCATCAAGAAGTGTATACATTCAACATACAACAGCGCATGCACGCATAAGAGCACGCCCAGAAACAACAACCAGCAATAAATATAGTTTTAAATTAACTACAACTACGTCGTGTCAGTCCCACCAAATGCTTCGCAATTCATAGTCGGAGCTCAACAGCAACAGGTTCAACCCACTCGCAGCGAACAAAAACAATCATCCATACATGATGACGGCATTTTAGAAATCAAAGAGCTTCTTTAGCCTGGCTTAAATAGCCCCTCAAGAAACCTTGATCCAGTCCAATCGCGGATCTACATTCGCACACGCACACATGCCCAGTCAACTCGACGACATGGCTACAGCCACACATGTCCGATTCATATAGGAAACAAATGTCCAACCAACTCGGCGACATTCAGCTAGAATCTTCACGTCCATACATCAACTAAATGTAAATATATGCCTGCCAGTTTTTTATATGGCAGCTATTCGATATATTCATCCGATTTTGATCAAACTCTACAAAATTATGTTGAAACAGATAATATTCATAACTGGAAAGTATAAAGACGCTACCATTGCAAAGAAAAAAGTTTTTCTCAGTAGAACTATTTTTTCGACCGATCCTTCCTATGACAGATATATGCTATAGTCATCCAAATTGGATCCAAATTGACAGAATTGTGTAGTAGTATATAATATTGGTCTGTACTAAGTTTGGAAGCAATTGCATTGAAAACAAATTTTTTTCTCCCCAAAAAAACTTCTGGACCGACCAAAAGGAGGGGGGCCCACCCACCCTCGTCGGAGTTAATTAACACCAAAAAAAATAAAGAAATACCCACAATTTTTTTTCTTCTTAAAGGTAGAAATAAAAAGGAATAAAAATAAGTAAAAATAAAATTTTAAATAATTATTTTTTTATTTTTTAAAATTAAGAAACAAAAAAAAATTTTCTCTTAATTCAAAAAAGATTTCACAATTTTTTAAGGTTGGAATAAAAGAAATAAAAAAAATAAAAAAAAAGTTTTTAACTTTTTTTTTTTTTTTTTAAAATTAAAAAAAAAATTTTTTTACAAAACTTCAAAAAAGATAGCTTTGCCAAGTTTAATATAATATAGCTTTCATATAACAGAAACTATTCGTAATCCGAACTGTCAGAATTCTCCAAATCGTTGTTGCACAAATCAGTTTCCAGCCGTTTATTGACAAGTAAACTTACAACATCCAGATCAAGCCAAATATTTTTTGCAGAGAACATTAAAGCACTCTGGGAAAGTGATGTTATAAAAGGATCGGAAGAAACTAGAAGTGCGTTAAAAACTCCTTCCATTGTATTTTTATACCCTGTACCCATTAAAAATGGGTAAAAGGGGATCATGAAGTTGTGCAAATATGTAACAGGGGGAAACATCTCCGACCCTATAAAATATATCACTCAAACCGAGTCGAGTTAGTATGTAACAGGCAGAAGGAAATTTCCGACCCTATAAAGTATATATATTCTTGATCAGCATCAACAGCCGAGTCGATTAGGTTGTCCGTCTGTCCGTCCGTCCGTCTGTCTGTATGAACGCGTCGATCTCAGAGATGGTAGTTAAGAGATAGAGGTTTGACATGTATGGGACAAATGCTTCTTTTATCTGTACGCAGATCAAGTTTGTTTCAAATTTTGGCCACGCCCCCTCCCGCCCCCGCAATTTGGAAAAAACATTATATCTCCACAGTTTTGAAGATAGACAAGTTGTACTTTCCAGAAATAGTTAGTAATTAGCAAAATGAATCGATTTGCCGAAGAAATGATAAAAATCGGATGAACGGTTCTCAAGTTATAAGCAAAAAAAGCGAACCAAGCCCCCCCGCTACCACCCACCACCCACCCTAAAAAAATGTTGCATACTTTTCGGATGGTCACACTAAGGAACGCAGGAGCACTGTTAAACATGTTTTTTCATGAGTAACGGGTTTATCGAAGTCGGTTAGAGCCGACTTTAACTTACGCTCTCGTTGTCAATTGTACAGGGTATATTGAAGTCGGGCTACTCGACTGCAACGGTCTTACTTGTTTCTAGTGGACTTTCTTGTGTGGTGCTCGCGGATATTTCGATAATCCTTGTTTCTGGCTTCCCCCGCATCATTTCAATTGGAAGAGAATGGCTAATGATATCTACCAATTTAAAGTAACTTCGCAATTTTTTTCCAATTTCGATAGTTCTTCCTACTACAGGTTTCTTTCTCTAATACTGTATCGAAAACATAGTTCTTCAAAGCCAAAAACTTCTTTGTGGGATGTCCTCGTTGTGCCATACTGAAAACAGCTTCCGTTTTGATATAGACATTGCTTCTAAAAGTCCAACAAATGCAAGGGTAGCACATATTAGCAGGTGATCTTTGAAAATTTTAAACAACAAGGACTCACACTGACAAAAAATGTTAACGGCGACTTGAACATTTGTGAACATTTTTAGTTTTGCTCCACGAAAGACAGGTGTTGGCTACTAAGGGCAGGTTGTTAATACAAGTTACTTTCACTACGTCTTTCAAGTAATACATATTGGAGGGGTCACCTACATTGATTTTTTGCTTAATACATACCTTTATATGAATATATAACCAAGCTTTTATGTAAAACAACGAGAACTTTATATTTCACAGCTAAATTAACAAAAACTGAAAAAATGCAAGAATTAATTAAAAAGCACTTGCCAAAACAAATGTTGAGTTTGATAGCTCACAGCTGTTCAGCTATATATCGGAATGCTTTGCGATAAACTTTTATAAGCTAGTCAAAGTATCGGTAATCAATATATAATATAAAATTAACGCTTTTTCAAACTTGAAAACTTGAATTTCGACGTGCTAGAATGGCCG
>JAEIFU010003770.1:0-24325 GCA_018904235.1 Lordiphosa stackelbergi | reverse complement strand
CAAACACACAGAAGAACCTTCCTGGCCGTCAATCCAGGCTTGGCCACCGTCTGGGCAGCTTCACCGCTTTTCGACCACGACCGTTTGCGCTTCACGTTGTCGTAAGTGACCCACTTTTCATCGCCAGTCACCATCCGCTTCAAAAACGGGTCGATTTTGTTGCGATTCAGAAGCGATTCGCATGCATCCATACGGGCAAAAATGTTTTTTTGCGTCAAGTCGTGTGGCACCCATCCATCGAGCTTCTTTTTGAATCAAGCTTCTTCAAATGGTTTATAACGGTTTGATGACTCATGCCCAGCTCTTGGCCGATGCTACGGCTGCTACTATGCCGGTCTCTTTCGATCCAATTCAGCGATTTTATCGCAATTTTCGACGACAGGCCTTCCGGACCGTGGCGCATCTTCGATCACCTCTGCACCAGAACGAAAACGTTGAAACCATCGTTGTGCGGTGGAAATGGAAACTGTATCGGGTCCATAAACTGCACAAATTTTATTGGCAGCATGAGATGCATTTTTGCCTTTATCGTAGTAGTACTGTAAAATATGCCGTATTTTCTCTTTATTTTGCTCCGTGTTTGCGACGCTATAACTCACGAACGACTTAAAACAAACAACAATAAAAAATTTCAAACACGAATTTGTTAGCGCACGCTTGCAAAGATCTTGCTTTCTATAAAAATTTATATTAGATTTTTCGAGTTTAATAACTTAAATTTATTCGTTCACTATACAGCATTCCTGTGATTTGCTTGCATCAACATAATTGCATTTAATGTAGTTGAGTCCATGCATCTTTTTAGCCCAGGGAATAGGAATAGAAATGTCATACAATTCTGAGCTCTTTGTGAAGGATTCTGACCACAGTTAAGAATGCTTTCATTGTTTAAGTTCGATTTTGCTAGAGAGAACGAATTTTTCGATTTGATAAAGACAAAATGTTAAAGTTTGCACAACACATCCCGGCAAAGTTTATCAATGTTTATTGTTCAAGCGGTTTGTGGATACTCACTTATAAACTCTTTTCCACGCGCGATTTAAAAAAATTTGCCTGCGCCGCTCTTTTCTTCTTTCACTTTTACCTTCAAAGCAGGGATTAAAACCGATATGAACTTCGGTTTCGGTCAAGGCATTTAAATTGGCCTAATGCTTTTTTAAACTGTACAAGAATCCCGTATTGTGTAACTGTAATCGAAATCGGTCGAGTTATTCACCGCAACCGATTTGTTGGAAAAAGCATGTTGAAAAATTTGATGCCTTTTTAGAGCCTTTCTATGTTTTGTGTGTGGAAATGAGTTTGTGAAAGAAAATCGCACTGGGCCTTTGTTAAATCTTGTTTGTCTTTGGTGGTCTTTCCACCTCAGAAACCCTGAAATAATTGTACTATCACTCAGTCTGCCCCGCGTTTAAAACATTTCGAAAGCAAAATCGCTCTCAGCTTCATGATAAAAAGACGCAGTTAATTTACATGTGGTACAATAAATTTTGAGCAAAAAGTGGTTGAATATTATGCAGGAAATTAATGGCGAAATGTAATATCTTTGAAATCAAAAGAACGTTATCCAACACAGTTGCAGGTAGTAACAGAGGTAACTCAAAATTTGTTATACATAGTAGATCATGTATAATTATGACATCTTGAAAGTATGACCTTTGTTTTCGCAGAATGGGATGACAACACGTGTGAATCGTTGGCGCATCAATTGAGTACATTGATTAAAACCCTAGAGTTTCAGTGTGCAATTAGAAGCATAGTCACATTGTCACTTAGCCGACTTCTTCAAACTGAATCAGCAGACTTGCAAACAGCGATAAAATGTACAGAGACTGTTACAGCCGAACTGGAAGATATGCGAAAAAATGCTGAAACTGTGTTTGAAAATATACTTTCTGAGATTTCAGCGCTTTGCACAGAAAATTGCACTTCTATTGTGATTCCTAGACGCTTATCAGGACTGCTAAAAGGTAGCTCCGACCAGTCAAAATCAAATGCATCCGCAGAGATGCATTTTAGGGTTGCTATATTTCTACCATTTTTGGCCTCTGCCTTATCACAGATTAAACACGGGCTATCTAACCATTAATCAGTGTCCCTTGGCTTTGGCTTCATTTAAAAATATAGTCAAAATTGGAGCTCAAAGGATGACAGCAAAGCAAAAACAATTTTTAATAATACTTTGGAGACGACACATGACCAACGCTTTGCATCCAAAAACCATAAAAGAAGCAATGCAGAAAACTGGGGGTAGTGTTCCCAAATGTTTTTATTGTGCTGTAAATATTTATGTCATTGCCAACTACAACATCCGCTGCCGAAAAATCTTTTTTCTTCTTTGAAGGTTTTAAAAACTTTAATGGACTGGCCCTTTTTTATCAGGGCTGCAAACCGGTTTGAGTTGAACCGCTCCGTTTGAAGATTCGAACCGAACCTGAACCGGAGCAGAAGAATTTTTTCTTCCTGAACCCGAACCGGAACCGGAGCAAAAAGAAAAAGTAGAAAAGGGTTCGGTTCAAAAAACATATTCCCTTACATTTTTTTTATACCATAAATGTCAAGATTGGCATTTTCCAATATTTTGCAAGCCTTAGAATACAAAACAGCTTACAAAGAAACATTTTGCTTCATTCTATAATATTTAAATGGAACTAATAAATAAATACTTTGAAAATACTTGATTACCCCCATTGTCATAGTGATTAGTGCTTCCAATTAAGTCCTGTACTTCTAGCACTAAGAAAAAATATCACATACACAGAGACTTCTGCCAAATTGGCAGTTTTCAGTTTTTGCACTTGGGCTGCCTTTGGAATTCCCGAACAGTCATAGCAATGGACTCTGCCAACTTGCATAAGATATGCAAAGCCTGCTTATGATATAACCGGGAGGTTCTTAAAACAGCTGTACAGTCGACCATCCTCTTTTGTGTCGTGTGTGTCTTGTTTTAAAAGTCTAAATAAATAGACAACGGTTGTGCAGTCGACACCGCTTCTGTCAGAAATTAGTCAGATGTTTGTTGTCACTTACGCTTTCTATATGCACTTGGGAATACGCCCGTCTCGCTCTAACTGTAATTTCCTTTACGGACAATAAGAATCTCAATGCGGACTATCGATTATTACCACTTAAGATTGAGAGGCAGTGTACATTTTATCTCTAATACTCATTGCTCCATGATTTATTGACCTGGAGTCTGCTAAAACGTTCGACGATCCTAGCTCGAATATGATACCAGCAAGCCTCCAAACTTCCATATATAAATAAAATGTTAAAGGACCGATTTCTCATCTTCTTCATAGAGCCATATGTCACATAATCTCAGATCTGATACATAGCAGCTATCTGGAAGAAGGGAAATTAGCACTAAGTTTGTTTCAAAATTATTTCTGAACCCCGGTTCGAACCCGAACCTAGGTTCAGCGACCTTCAGAACCCGCTCCGTGAACCCGAACCCAAAAAGATTCTCGGGTTCGCACCCCGGAGTGATTTTTAGGAGGTTTGCAGCCCTGTTTTTTATATTCCACGTGACATTAAGGTCAGCGCTGAAGACGTACTGAACATACTCGGTATGGTGCAAATCGAGTTTTTAACTCCAAAATGCCGCAAAAAAAATGGAAATAAAAAAGTTCTTCGTTGTTAACCTAGCATATGCATATTAACTTTTTTGTATTAGATGATTGATATTTGTAATTGAGATATTTCCCAATGACACTATAACACGTAATATCAGAGCTGCAACCCCAACAAATATTTTTGAAAAGACATTTCGCACGTTCGAATCGAAATGGTAAAGTTTCGGAAATTTCAGGTTCGAGGTTTTTGCGAGAAGGTTTTAGTTCAAGCATTGGTTCGTCCATAGCTTTACCCAAATTTAATAGAAATGCAATTATGTGCCTAATATTCAAAATAATATTCAGAGTTTCTGTGCTTTTGATCAGACAAAATAAGTTTAAAGACTCTATCAACTGAGACCTCATTCGATGAAGATATTTGCTATCTTTAGAACAAAACTGAAGCTTTCATGTTTGATTTTTCAAAAACGTTATTATTAAAATCCTCTCTTCATTTACATAGCAGACGGAGAGGAGCTCGTACAATCGATACGAGACAAGAAACAACAAGAGTCAGCGCGGACCAGATTCTCGTTACTAGTGAAAGATGCCAAATCAAAGAATAAACAGACCACAAGAGATCGTGCAATACTTGACACAGTGGAAGAGACACGTAAATTTCTGAAGAAAAATTACAATATTCTAATCTTGACTTCTGACAAAGGAAACAACACTGTTGCACTAGAAAAAGACGACTATAGGAGGAAAATGATAGATATATTAGGGGACATGTTCACATATAGAAAATTAAGACAAGATCCGACGACAAGACTACAGACTAAAAACAAGTGAGAAAGTCGGTCAAGCCCGACTATATTTATACTCTGTACCTAAATGGATTGCTGTTGCTGCGCTCATCTCTAAGTTTCTCTCTCTCCCCCTCTCTCTCCTCTCTAAGATTGTGCGTTGGTTGTGAGAGGGTGGGAGGGGGTGGCGGGAGGTAATTCACTTATTTGATCATAACTTTAGAACCGTTCATCCGATCTTTATCATTTCTTCGGCAAATAGATACATATTACTAATGACTAACTATCTCTAGAAGGTACGAATCATCTATCTACAAAACTGTGGGAGATATAACGTTTTTCCAAATTGCGGGGGCGGGAGGGGGAAAATAAACTTGATCTGCCTGCAAGTATAAGAAGCATTTGTCCCATACATGTCAAACCTCTATCTCTTACCATCTCTGAGATCTGTTTGTTCATACGGACGGACAGACGGACATAGCTATATCGACTCGGCTGGACACCTAGGATATACGAATTCCCAAAAATCCTCAAAGAAGGAACCCCGCTTCGACCAATTTGTTTATCAATCGGTGCACCGTCGCATATCCTCTGTAGATTTATAATTAAAATTTTGAAGAATCTTACAGCGGACTCAACATACGTCAAAAATTCGATCGAATTCAAACAACGCACGAACAATAGCTATATATGTGGCGATGAGAAATTAATATCATTCGACGTAGTCTCTTTATTCCCCAGCATACCCGTAGAACTAGCTTTGGAGACTATAGGACAAAAATGGACAAAGATACAAGAGAATACAAAAATACCTAAGCAGCTGTTTATGGAAATGTTAAAATTTTGTATTGTAGAAAATAGGTATTTTAAAGGTATTTGAGGATTAAAGGGCATGCCAATGGGATCTCCAGCATCCCCGGTTGTAGCGGACATCGTTATGAAGGAACTCCAGGACAGCACAATCAACAAATTCAAGTACCCTCCAAGATTACTTACGAAATATGTTGACGATCTGTTTGCCATCTCGAAAGAGGACGAAGTGCAGAACACACTTGACGCATTAAACTCGTTCCACAGAAATTCAAAATTCACCATAGAACTGCAGATGGATGACAGACTACCTTACTTAGACTCTACAATAAACAGACATGGCAACCAACTAAAAGTAAAGTGGTACAAAAAGCCATCAGCATCAGGCAGTATAATCAATTATTATTCCAAACATACTAAAAACATGGTGATAAATACAGCAAAGAGTTGTATTCAAAGGATGCTAAACATAAGTGACGAAATATATCACGAGGAACACGCCAAACCATGCCATCATTCTCGAAACTGGACTATCTCCTGTTTATGCCGACACGCTACACTTACATTTAAGCTATATGAGGAAGACCATGAACATGGAAGCGCACAGACTGCCAAAAATTATAGCTACGCACTTGATGCAAACGAAGAAACAGTTCTTTCAAAAGTGGGAATCTCTTGCAACATCACTGAACATAAATTGCTCTTTTGCGAATCTATCCACCTGGAAAATGAATCGTAGACTATTGATCGAGGGTTTGAAACGATCTTTTCGAGACAATGCGGAGCGCAGGGCGAGGCAAAGTGAGACACGTTATACCTATAAAGCATTAGAGCACAACCTTGGAGACAAAAACTACTTCAACGATGATATCGGCATAAATGGAATTGCGGCAATTTTCAAGGCAAGAGTAGAGCTCTTGAGTTTGGAATACTCCCCCCGCAGAATCGATCGCTCGGAAGAGTGATTATTATGCAATATGAGAGAAAGAGAAGATACGCTGCACTTTATAGCAAGATGCCCAATCTTAAGGGAGATACGTCGAAATTATTGGAAAAGGGACAGTCTTAACAGAGAGGAATGCCTGCAAGTTTTAAATGGAGAAAGCTGGCCAAAGCTCATTGGCTACATCTTCGAAGCACAACGTTATAGGCAATTGGTAAAGGAGGAATTTATTTAGTGGATACAGAAACTTGCGCATATTGAAGCTTTTTTGACGAACGATCTGGTATCTGGGGAAGACCCGGGAAGCCAGGTGTAGTAGTCAGGGAAGTGGAAAGACGCGTTAAGTTTTCGGCTGACGGCAGTAGGCCAAGCCGGTGTTACCACCAATTATCATTTTTGATTTTTTTTTTTTAGTTTTGCTTTTTTGTTACCAACGACAGTACTCTTAAATAATTATAGTAGCTTACTTCTTATACAGATCATGTTAATATTACGCAACAATTTAAAAAATAAATGATAATTCTACTACTACTACTACTATATCGCGAGGAGACGATTTCAGAAATTAAACACATTTTGATAGACAATGACTTCCCAAGGAATATCATCAAATCTCTGATTGATAAAAACTGTAAGACAACAGATAAAAATAAACAACAACCCAAAACATACATTTACAGTTCCTTTCTAGCACAAACCGACTAACACAATGAAGAACTTTTTCAATAAAACGAAGACCAAAGTAGCCACAGCTGATAGGAGCAATGTAATATACAAGATTCCATGTATTGGTACAACAAAATCGAAACTTAGAACTAGGATATCTCAACACAAATCAGACTACAAACTCAGACATCAAACAACCATACAAAAACGGCGCTTGCGACACACTGCATGGAGAGCGGACACTCTCCGAACTTTGAAGCAACAACAATCCTACAGCAAGAAAACCACTACAGCAAACGCTTCACTCTAGAGATGTTGTATATTATGGACACACACACTGACAAGAGGCTTAACTACAAATCGGACACAGAAAACTGTGCGCACCTATACAGACACTTACTGACCAAACATTAACTCAGTATCCAACTCCACGCCGAATGGAACAAATGTGTAAAACAAAGTATGTAAACATGTTTTGTGTTTTTTGAGAAAATCCATGTTACAGCAACCGAAATATATTGGAAAAACAACATACACATCTGTGTGTTTTACTTGACCTCGTTTATTAGCCTCGTTCACCAATTGTTAACATTCGTTCTGTGAATTTTCTTTATAGGTGATGAATGTACATTCTGAAAGACATTCGTGACGGTCACAACATTCGCCATTTGTTTACACAGCATTGTTTTCGAAAAATTAAGTGTCCATAATAGGAACAGCTGATGGTGTCATGGAAGTTTCCAATGGTGAGGCGGGTTGGACTACTAACTACGCGCCAAATTTTCTGTTCTTTTTGCATATTTCAATGGAAATATCTGGAAATCTAGCAATAACGCAGGGGGGACTATCTGAACAAAGAAAACTTAGATTAACAATTTCAAATGAAAACAAACCAATCAGCTGTTCTGTGTTTACACATTCAGAAGTAACCGTGATAAACATTCGTCAGTGGAACAAAAAAACATTCACATTTTGAGAATGTTGTTGAATGTATGCTATCTTCTTTGATTTTGACTTTAACAAAACATTTTTCATGAGATTAATTTTACAAATAATAATTTTTACAGTATCTTAGAAATACATTAGCAATTCAGATACGCTTATGCCAATTTGGGTCAAATTTATTTTATGAGAAATATTATTTGATTTCAAATGTTCATCTTGGTAAAATTATTATTGTACGGATAAGCTCTTTACTCACTTTAATACTTGACTCATTTTGGCACCAAACAGTGCTCCCGGCTTGGTAGTGGCACGACACAGTTCACCGGGCACAAATCGAAAACTGGCACTCAGCTCCAGGGTCTCGCTAAGCTTGATGTTACGCGTCTGGTTGGTATCTGTCAGCCAGCTAAGACTTAGCTGCCAAGGAGCAGAAGAGAAATGTTTTTTTTATAAGCAGGTCTAGGCTAGGATTTGGCCCCATCGCAAGGACTTACCTTGAGTATGTGCTTGGCTCGCAGCAATGGCCGCTCTTTGGCCTCATAGAGCAATATACGAACGTTTTGACTACCCTCCAGTTCCAGCATGAAGCTCTCGTTCCACAGTGGGCTCGCACTGCGGCATATCATTTTGGTGGTGGCCTTGCGGAAGTAATGACCATACGAATCCACTTCAATGCAAATGTACAAGTCCGCGGGCTGTTCCAGCCCAGTTAAACCCTGGATTCCCATATGAAGATCACCCACCAACAGACTCTCATCGTTGGTGTTGCGCATCAGATACGAGCCCATTTCAGTCTTCATGCCCTTTTGCATGGCCACTATAAAGGCGGTGACCTCCAGCGAGTTGATGGTATTGGCTCCAGGCAGGTTGCACTTTTGCTGCAAGTCGATGATCAGTTTAGGGCAAGTCTATTGAAGGTAGAAGCGCTTACCTTTAGCGATGTTATAGAGTCCATCCACTGCGCTCGCTCAAAGTCCGAGCTGAGGAAGAAGGTCACGGTCTTATTGTTTGCCTTGTTGCCCAACCGTAGGACCAGATTGGGCGTGGCTAGGACCAGCTGCGACTCGAGATCGGCCAGCTTGCGCCGGTACTTGTCGCCGGTGCGCACCCCATTCGCCTCCAGCACGAGCTGGTCACGCACCGAGCGCAGATTGCGCTTCACTTGCGAAATGTTCGCGGGACTAGATTCCTTGAGGTCGGCACCCGTGTCGGCCTCTTCGAAGACATTGACATCCTTGAGGGGAATGAACCACTTTAGTTCATAGTCGATGCGATCTCTGCCTAATGCCTTGTACTTGGCACACGCAATCACATCGTTGAAGAGGAACAAATGCCGCAGCTTGCGATGTCCATCAACCAGCTCCACAATAAACGAATTGCGCACCATGCGCCTCAGATTGCGATTCGATTCCGTGGGCAGGCGCTGGTTCACCACATTGAACTGATTGAGGAACATTTGTATGATTTTCTGTGCCTGCCTCAGTGGCTGATGATCGGGGTGGTTGGCCGGCGTCTCACGCAGCAGGTCATTAAACACCAGAGCATTAATCTGGACCCGTGCCACCGGCTTGTGCAACAGATCCTCCAGCGTCAGCGACTGTTCCGTCTGCAGATTGACCACAATGGTGGAGACAATCTTCTTGAATTGCGGGTTGTTGGCACTGCATTTCTTCACCGTGTCAATGGCCTGGCCATAGTTGTGCAGGAAAGCGCTATACAGATCGAACATGTCGGCCAGACGCTTGAAGGGCTCTCCGATCAAAACATCGCCGCCCTCATGCGACACTATGGTCTTCAGATCACCCAGAAAGGCGTAATGCACCTCATACAGTTCATCGATTTTGAAGAAAATCGTATTCTCCTCCTCCTCTTTGATCACAGGCTGTGAAGTGCCCAAAGTAGCATGAATGGCCCTTTTGTACTGCAAGCAAAGCAATCAAGGTGATTAAAAGGAAGGCTGAGGGACAGATAAATAAATTTTCTCACCTGTAACATTTTGTTGAGGCACTCCACATAAATCGTTTCGCTATGTATGATGGAACTCAAGATGGAACGAATTTTGGCTCCGCGAGCATTACCAGATAGCTGTGGAAGAGAGAGGGAGGGTGAAGTTAAAACCATTCCTAAAACCAAGCCTTGGAAGTGGATGAAGGGACTGTTTACTACATACAACCATTTCCGACATATTAAAAACCAAACCAAACTAAATAAAACAATGGATACTTTAGATGAAAACAAAATTATGAAGGAAATATCAAGATAACAGGGATCAGACAGAGACAGACAGTGTGTAAATACATAAAATATTGTTGTGTGTGTAGGACGAGTATGTGTGTGAGGGAGAAGGGACAACACTTTTTGGTAAATAGAACTCCAATCAGAACTAGAAATGACCCCATCATGACACAAGATGAATTCATCTCCATGTCACAATGATCATCTCTTAAGGGGATAAGCGCATTCAACGATCAAGCTATATACACATACATATAGCATACACATAAAACATAACACTAAATCCTGGGTTATAAGAAGAAGTACTCACGAGTATCGCTGAAACTAAGTTCTGTTGAGAGAAAAACAAATGGGGAAAAAACGAAAAAAAAAAAGTGAAGATAAAACCAAAAAATGGTGGTTAGTATTTTATTAGCTATTAGTAATTGAATCTTATAATTAAATACTTGTAATAATAATGAAGGAATGGGGAGAAGGAACAGTGAATGCCAATTGTTGCAATTGTGATAATCTGCCCACAGTTTTAAAGCCGGATGCTGCAAGATCCAGTGGGTCCCATGATAGCCAAGTATACTGAATGATTTCTACATTTCTTCACAGTACAACAGGATGACAAGACCGAATTCGAATCGATATTTTTAACTTTAACAACCGGTAGTCAAAAGTTTGGTTTTTCTTTTCCAATTTATTGCAGGGTTGCAAACCAGCATGAACCCAAAAAAACAGCAAACCAATTCAACTACAAAATTGTAAATATGGGTATTTCCATGTACGCATTAAAGTGGAATAAAAGTCAAATTAAAATATTTTTTCTTCTGTTACTTTAACTTATGGCACTCTCGAAGCACTTTATTTAGTGGTAAAGTTGAGAGCACACCTAGAGCTGGTTCCAAGATAAAGTTAATTTAAAAGCCTTTCGCACGCGACAAAAAATGGAAGTGGTGTTTTTGGCTATCAGTATAAAAGCAAAACTTAGCGAAATCTGCTATACAGGGTTGCCCATATTCGACGGACCCATTTTTTTTTTTTTTTAAATCAAAGAAAAAAATAAAAATTTGGCGGTTGGCAATCTTAATCATTTAATTTGTTCCAAGTAGATTTGTTTACATCATTGTTTGAATATGATATCTCTCAAATGGCCGCCTCTGGCGTTGATGGCGTGTTGTGCCCTTTTTTGCAGCATTTTCCATCGATTTCGCCAACATTTCGGCCGGAATAGCGGCTATTTCTTCACGAATGTTGTCCTTGAGCTCTTCTACGGTCCTTGGCTTGTTAACGTAAACCTTTGACTTCAAATATCCCCACAAGAAGAAGTCAGGCGGCGTCAAATCGGGCGAACGCGGTGGCCAGTCCAAATCACCACTTTTCGACATCAAACGGCCCGGAAACAATTTCGACGAGGCTTGTCCGCAGGCAACAATCTTTGCGTCAATTGAATTTTGTACGGGAACAAATGCAAATCAACGCGAATAATCCGTTGTAAAGTGGACCGAGCCATGCCCAACTGCTGAGAACGGCGTTTTTGGGATGTTCTTGGGGACCTCTCAACACTGGCTCGTACGGCAGCGATATTCTCGGCCGATCGCCTTGGTCGACTTTTATTTGGCCTCTTCGGATTAGAAAGAGCCTCACCAGTCGAAAATTTTTCGTATAAACGCTTAATGGTGTTCTTAGAAGGCGCACTTTTCACATTTTTTAATTTTTTAAAAGCACGTTGAGTTTTCACAATTGACTTGTTCTGTTGAATGTAAATTTCAACTATTTCAGAGCGCTTGCGTGGCGTGTATTGTTCCATGGTAAAAATCTGCCAGATG
This sequence comes from Lordiphosa stackelbergi, assembly GCA_018904235.1. Taxonomy (NCBI): domain Eukaryota; kingdom Metazoa; phylum Arthropoda; class Insecta; order Diptera; family Drosophilidae; genus Lordiphosa; species Lordiphosa stackelbergi. Next base: position 12,555 of record JAEIFU010003770.1, on the reverse strand, counting down.
GGTCCGTCGAATATGGGCAACCCTGTATAATGCGACTAATGTTAAAATGTTGTTGAATTACTTTACCGTATATTAGAATTTATTTGATCGAAAAATTTTCTTTATTTTTTTCCCAACCGATGAAAACATTGATTGTATGGTAGGGCAGGTGAAACGATGTGTTCTCCAGCGATAAGCCTACTGAAGATTCATTAGGGAGAATGATGAAACGGTACCGTATAGGCAACCAGCTCATTTTTGGTGTACAATAATGCATAAGTTATTTTCAGTTGTGAACAAACACAGCTTTTTCGGACCACTTTTTTTCTAATATTATATTTATGTTGTTTTTGTTATAATGCGAAGCGTAAACTTCCAGTTAATTGCAATCACATACTTTGTCATGGTTTCTTATGCATTCTTTTTTAACCCTTTGTTGCCTCAGAAAGATTTTAGGTTACAAAATTAAAGGCAATCGAAAACATGCAATATTAATGTCCAAATGAGAAAAATTGCTCCAGCGAGGTCGTAAAACCGGATATTTTGAAATGGGTTATGAATAAATGTAAGATTAGCTTACATTAGTTCAATTTATTTGTTTCCCTTTTAATTTTTCGGTCTTGGTGGACCTTTTGGTGGAAATGCACTTAAAAGATGGTAAAGTTACCACAACAGCTACACAATTATGCTAATAACCTAAGGCTGCAAACCGGTCCTGAACCCAAATTCTTAGAACTGGGTTGTCAATATTTTAAAGATTATTCCGATATGTTATTTTGTACGCCGATATAGGCTATTATCAATATTTTCATAAACGATATATCAGACAAAATTACTATGCACATTAGGTTTTTTTTCGTTTTTATTGGCATAAACCCAAAAAATATGTTCTATTTTTTAAAATAACGTTTATTTTTATGTTTATAATACTCTTATTAATCAAAAAATCAATTGATAAGATTTTTTACGGTCACACTGATTGAGCGGTACGCTGTCAAGTCAGATGATTACGCACGTGTTAGCCTTGTGTACAATTCACCGAAACACATTACTCAAGTCACATAAAAATAGAAATACAACTTTAAATCAGAGATTAAAACCGAAACGAATAGCGGTTTGGGTTACGGTTACTGTTTTGGCCGATCGTTTTGTTTTCCGGTTACGGTTATATTACGGTTGTGGAATATCGGTTACGGTACTGGTTACGGTAATTAACCTAATTCTGTTTCGGGTTTTGGTTACGGTTACGGTTATTGGTATGAAATATAATCTTTACAATTCATGCAGACAAAATCGGGGATTCATTATAAATTCTACTCCTGCTGATCTGGAAATATTGTTTTATTTTTTCCGACAGTTCCAATATGTGTCCTCTGTCAAGCCATATTTTTAAATCATTCCCCTGATAAATCAATCAAATTATGGTTGTCCAACAATTTAATACAGTTAATTTCCTGCTCGGCAGATAAAGACAGATCACGACGGAAACGAAGAATATGAAAATATCTTGATGAAGAACTTGAAGTGACGAAGAATATTTTAAAATAGAAACAAAATTGAGTTCTCATATGTCGTACGTATCCTAACTAAGCTGTTTAAGCATAATTTAATTTAAATACGTCAATAATTTTTGTTTATTTATAGAACACAACACCAACATTAAAATCATCTAGTTTAGGAACAAAACCTTATTAACTAAAGCATTGTTTTAACCAAGATGTTTAAAGTGTGTTATTAAGTTAATAAAGTTATACATTGTTAAAATTGAGAAGCTCGTTATTATACTCTGTACCGAAGGTACATAGAGTATATTAAGTTTGTGCAAAAATATGTAACAAAGAGAAGGAATCCTTTCCGACCCTATAAAGTATATATATTCTTGATCAGCATCAACAGCCGAGTCGATATAGCCATGTCCGTCTGTCCGTCCGTCCGTCCGTCCGTATGAACAAACAGATCTCAGAGTTGTTAAGAGATAGAGGTTTGACATGTATGGGACAAATGCTTCTTATACTTGCAGGCAGATCAAGTTTATTTTCAATTTTTGCCACGCCCCCTCCCGCTTGTAAAAACGTCATATCTCGCACAGTTTTGTAGATAGATGATTCGTACCTTCTAGAGATAGTTAATCATTAGCAATATGTATCGATTTGCCGAAGAAATGATGAATGATAAAGATCGGATCAGCGGTTCTCAAGTTATAAGCAAATAAGTGAATCACCCCCGCCACCCCCCTCCCACCCGTTCTAATCCAACGCCGCACAATGTTAGAGAGAGAGAGAGAGAGAGGAGAGGAAGAGAGAAACTAGAGAGGAGCAGCAGACTCCTACTCTAGGTGCAGAGTAGAGATGTCGGGCTTGACCCCGGTTCGGTTCGGGTTTTTGGGTACGACGAACTGACCATGAACCGAACCACCTCATATATCATATTTTTGATCCCGAACCACACCACTTTTTCATAAATTAGGTTCGGTTCACCAAACGAAATATCAAACATTCCTTGTACTCTGACTTGAATAATTTAAGAAGTTCTTCAATCCTCACCGTCGATGAAGTAACGATATGGTTCGAGCAGGAGAACTTTTAAATAACAACTGCAAAGTAGAAAAGCTCATGTGAATCAAGAGCTTTTTTTTTATTTGGACGATGACCAAATTACCTCAATAGAATCCCTGGAGAATTCTATAATTACAGTTTTATTGGGCTGCACACACTATAAATTTAGCAGTTAACGATTTTTTGAAGGAAGTTCAGTTTGACATTACTTGGGTTTGCACTCTTTTAAGAAACTTCGTACTCACACTATATGAAATCTACTGCTCATGGGCTTTTACACAGAAAGGTTAACCAAAAACCGATAACATCTATTCATTTTATGCAGCTAACCTATCTTATGTACACTCATGGACAGAAAAATAGGTGTAAATTTTTATTTTGTACTTTTAACATTTGGCCTTACTTCCTATGAAACAAGTAATTTTTTAAAATAAACATATTTAGTCATTAAAACAGATTAATGTACAGTTCAAAAGTGTTAAATAAAAACTCAAAAATACAAGAGTTAACAAAAGCGGTAAAATTTGGCTGGTCAGTGAAACAGGTGCATATTGCATAAAATTAAGAAAACATAAATTTTCCCAATTGATTTTGTTTGCAAAACGACAGATATTGAATAGGTTTACAGTAAGAAAGGCTTCACTGAGCTTTCAATGAATATTAGATGGGTCGGGAACATAACTGCAGTGCTAAGGACACAGGACTAAAGCATGAGCTCCGAGAACAAGGAAAAAGTTACAAAAGCAAAACCACAAAACTTGGACGATTTCAGAACTTTGTTACAAGTGTTCTAAAAGATGCAAGAAAACATCATAAGCAACGATGTTATTGGCTAAATCTTAAAAAGATATTGCAAACAAAATTGGCACATGAACTGCCGAGGCATTAGTAAGTCAAGTTGCACAAGAACGCCAAGTTCCTTTGACTAGAAAGGCAAATTTAAAGATGTGGGAAAACTTTGGATTTTGGTCATAAAGACTGGCATGGACCATAGGGTATAAAAAAAGGCACAACTTTCTCAAGAGCGATGAAACTAAGAATAATTTGATTGGAAACGATGCTTAAAAGAACGCTGCAAACCAATGAATCTTAGTTTCATCGCTTCAGAGAATGCTGTACCATTTTTTTGCGCATTCCGCAGACATTTGTTATTTTGTGAAAGTAGACAAAACTCACTTCTTGAGACCTTATTGTCTACAACTCCCCGATTTTACACTAAAAAAGTGCTATCCAAAAATGAATATGCAGAAATTTATTATACAATTTTTCTTTGCTTTTCTTAATAGTAAAGGCTAAACAATTCGTACGAAAGTCACGTTCGTAGCTATGGAAATGTGCATATAGAAAAATTAAAAAGAAATAGTGCTAGACCAATTGACGCAATGACCTAAAAAAATGTGCATACGTTTATTAAATCTTAAAGATTTCTCCATTCAGAGTTTTTTAAAAGAGCTCCACCTAAAAACATTTGAATGGAACGTAGTTCAAAATATCTGTTGATTTCTGCAGCCAATTTATAGAACTTCTTAAAAACTGCAGGGGATTCACAATTTAGTATCATATGATTTTTATTACGCTTGCTTTTCATGTCGAGCAATTGTTCTGAAATCTTTATCAAAACATTGTTTTTAACTAAGTACCTCGATAAACGTTCTTCTATTATGAGCTCTTTACGAATATGGGTCTGAGGTTCGAGCTAAAACCTTGGGTTCAGGGGATTCGAGAACCTTAGATTTAACAGCGCAACGGGTTCGAACCCCCGGACCGAACCTTCTGCACAGCTTTAGAGGTTTGAAGCCTTGATCTAAACCAATTTGATATACACTCTGCAAGGGTATAAAAAGAGGTTTGAATTTGCCAAACCTTTTGGTATAGCATTGTGTTTAGTCAAAGTTTAACCTATTTGGTTCAAGTGGATCTAAAAAAACGAAACCTAACAAAGAGCTGCAAAAAAAAAAATAATGTCATTAAAACAGTTAAGCACGACGGCTGAAATGCTATGTTTGGAGTTTGAGCCGGAGTTCTTTGGTTTTATAGACGTGAAGATGGACAAGACCTTTTTTATGACACTTTGATTCCCAGTGTTGGCGTTAAATGGAAAGCAATGGTTGTTTCAAACATCACATAACATCAAAGGATTTATTACAGCATGCTCCGCTGGCAGAATGGGCAAATATAACCCCAGAAGAGACTGCCAAGTAGCAAGTATGGGTTGACGCTTAGAAGCTGTTATTAAGGCCAGGGTTGGCTTAACCATGTACCCAAAATCCGACATGAAACATTTAATATTATATATTTTAGTTTTTAATTAATAACAATTTGCAGGAATACTAAGAAAGAAACCTATTTATTTTTTTTTTTTTTTTAAATTGAAATTAGATGTTGAACAATGAAGATTTATCATTTTTTTTAACTTAAAAAAAACCAAAATACATCTTGCAACAAACTTTGAAAATTAAGCTGAAGACTGAACATTATCATATGGGAGTTTTTTTTAAATGTTCTGTTCCTCAAAAAATTTGTAATAATTTTTGGTAACCGTAAAGAAAAAACCAAAATTCGAAATTTGAAGGTTTAATACGGGCGCCGTGGCTTTAAAGTTGCTACTTAAAATTTCAATTTCCCCTTTATCATTTTACTTTTTCGTAAAAGTAACCGATATTTGTAGTGAGATGCCAAACGTTGTTATTGAATTCAAAATCTATATTTAAAAATATTTTATGCAAAGCAAAATGCAGGAAAATGAGGTTTCGAATAGCACTTTTTTGACTGATGCGTTGCGGGTAGAGCTGGATTCAGCAAAGCTACGAACTAGAAAAGATGCCTTTGCGGTTCTTCTGTAAAATGTAAGAGGACACAAATACTCATTAAGGGACACCCTAAACCGCTCTGTCCTTCAAATTGATGGTGTATTGAACTCATTTGGGCTTACTAGCCCAGGAAACTAGGAAAGAAATGTGTGCAGAAGCTTAAGGAAACTTAATGATTAATATGTGGCTTTAAGAAAAAATACCGTGATAAAGATATGTGTCGCAACAGAGAAAGGAATTTTATGGACTAGTTAGAAGGCATTTTTGATGTCGCTTTAGAAAATTCAATGAAACTAGTTGAGCACTTCAATGGGCGTGGTACAAAATGCGGACAGCGTTCTTTAATGCATCGAAGAGCACAGACAATCTTATCCAAATCGCAAAATAAATGCTGTTAAGAATAAATTTGAAGAACTACTTTTAAGTTATAAAGGGTGATTTTTTAGCTATTATCTTTTTGGCAACACTGGTTTAAACAGCTCACGCACGTTTCGTGTTTTGTTTCACTGTCAAACATCTTCAGTTTGGTCTATAATTTAACCATGAATCGTCTTACAAACGAACAACGCTTGCAAATTATTGAATTTTATTATCAAAATGCGTGCTCTGTTAAGAAAGTTCATCGCGCGCTTCTTCCATTTTATGGTCAGTTTAATCGACCCACTGAAGCGGCTATTCGGGCTATTGTGACTAAATTTCGCACCAAATTTACATTGTTGGACATTAAACCACCAACACGCTTACGTAGAGTGCGAACTGAAGAAAATATCGCAGCTGTATCGGCCAGTGTTAATGATGACCATCAATTATCGATTCGTCGCCGTTCGCAGCAATTGGGCCTCTGTTACTCAACAACGTGGAAAATTTTGCGGAAGGTTTTAGGTGTGAAGCCTTTCAAAATACAGCTGGTGCAAGAATTGAAGCCGAACGACCTACCGCAACGTAGAATTTTTGGTGAATGGGCTCTTGGAAAGTTGGACGAAAAAATTGTGTTCAGCGACGAAGCTCATTTTTGGCTCAATGGGTACGTAAATAAGCAGAATTGTCGATTTTGGAGTGAATATCAGCCAGAAGCATTGCAAGAGCTACCAATGCATCCAGAAAAAGTCACAGTTTGGTGCGGTTTATGGGCTGGTGGCATCATTGGACCGTACTTCTTCAAAGATGATGCGAATCGTTACGTAACTGTGAATGGTGAGCGCTACTGTGAGATGATATCCAACTTTTTTTTGCCCAAAATGCAAGAGCTTGACTTGCATGACATGTGGTTTCAACAAGACGGTGCCACATGCCACACAGCACGCGCAACAATGGACTTATTGAGAGGCGAGTTCGGTGAACATTTTATTTCACGTTCGGGACCGGTCAATTGGTCGCCTAGATCGTGCGATTTAACGCCTTTAGGCTATTTTTTGTGGGGCTATGTTAAAGCTCATGTCTATACAGACAAGCCCGCTTCAATTGACGCATTGGAAGACAACATTGAAGCATTTATTCGTGAGATACCGGCCGAAATGTTGGAAAGAGTATGCCAAAATTGGACTAAGCGGATGGACCATTTGAGGCGCAGTCACGGTCAACATTTGCATGAAATAATCTTTAAACATTAAATTATATGGACCGTACTATCGATTCAAATAAAGATTTTATGCATTTTTCTGAATTTTATGTGTTTTTTTTTTTTAACTTTCTTATAGCTCTTAAAAAATCACCCTTTAGATATTTTGTGGAATGCCTCGTAATGGTGCATATATACTAGGTTTGGTTTGGTGTTCGGCTCATATGCATATCCATGATTAGTAAAAACAGCGATTATAATTGCACAATTGTCAAATTATGAACGATAACAAAGCTAGTGGAATATAGAATGTTCGGGTGAAAAATTGTTACTCCCATGGACCACTTCATCTCACGGTACATATGTCACATGCCGATCCTGCACTTTTAATTCAGGCACAGAAACCGTTTTTAAATGCAACAACGCTTGACATCTCAAGTAACTTTATAAAAAACCACGGGACACGAATTTATTATTAACCTTAAAATTTAGGGGTTACATTCATTAGATATAATAGAACCTATTACGAATTTTTCGCGCATTGGGGAATAGAACATTTCCAAACAAAACAAAAAAATGGCATATAAGGGACGTTCAGTGTACTGTACATACACAGCATATTCTAGATTAGTATCCTTAGACGAGTCGAAGTTTCCTGTCCACAACTTTACAAGTACCCTTTGAGAGTTCTTTAAACAAATGTTAATCATGTATTTATAAATTAAATTTATTGAAAACGTTTTTTTTTTTAGTTTCTTATTTATTTAACTTTTTGCGTTTTTATACTGGACCTCACTCTGCAGTTCGTAATTGTCATTACCAGAAGAACATTTTTCATCAAACTCTTCTGCAGTGACCTGGACATGCTTAATATTGAAGACTTCATCTAAGGCAATTGCAAAAGATTTTCCCCTATTGCGGAAAAGTTAGAGAGGTCCAACTGAATCCCTCAAGAAGAATATCCGCCGATAATGCGAGAATCTCGCAGCGAAAGGTAATAAAAAAAATTCCATAAAACAGACCTGAATCAGTTCTAGTGGCTTCCATTTAACTAATACCATATTTTAAACAAATGAACGTGGTAGCTAAACAAAATGCAACAGATTCACGTATATAAATCGAGAGCTGCTCGTTTCTTGTCTTCAAATTGCATTTTTCCCGAGTTATCAGAGAGCAAGGTCTCTTCTGGGTTAGATAAGCTGCTGCTGCTAATGGTTAGTCTCGCCAAACTCAACTCGAGGCGACATGCAATTTAAAAACAATTTGCGATAACTCAAAAATTTCTGGTAAATGTTAAAGCGTGCGCTTAGTCATTAATTGAGCCGGGCCGAGGAGGTGGCTAATGGCATGTGATCTCATTGCCACAATTAAAGCTGTACAAACCTTGCGCAAGGCACCGGGCGTGGCCTGTGATGTCTGCTCGTCATGTGAAATGGTGCGCAGTATGGGCGGACCCTCATACTCGCCATCGCTGTCCAGTGAACTCGAGCGCGTCTCATTGCTCTGGCTGTACAAGAGAAGTGATTTACTTGACGCTATTCCAATTGTTGATGACGCGAACTTACTGCAAGAAGTAATCAATGTTGACATAGTTGGAGGTACGGCCTGGAGATTCGGGATCCGTTACGCTCGCCTGACTGCTCAACTGGGCCATGGGCAAGGTGCTACCCGGAGTGGATAGATCATCGCGACTCGAGGAGGAGCCAGTGCGTCCCGGTTTGATAAACACATACTCGCCATCGCCATTGTCGAGTGGCACACTGTCATAGTATGGCTCATTGTCCGCCTGCTGGGCGCCCTGTTTGGCGCTATCCGAGCTGAGCGAGGACACAGACTCGTAGCTTTTGATCTGTGGAACAAAATTTTAGTGTCAACCTTCCAGGGAAAATCTTTCAAATCGCATTCTTTACCACTTCCGAAATGCCCTGTGAGGCGAGCGACTCCTTGGAGCCAGCACTGCGTCCGGCAGCTACCGCTGCCGCCGCTGACTCTGCATCACTGGGCTGCAGTGAGGTGCGCGATTTCTTCTCCAGGCTGCTGGTCGAGCTGCTATCTGTGGTGGCCAGCTTGGCTGTCTTATTCAGACTGCCCGTGGGCGAGGCCCCAACTGTGTTGCTGCGGCCTGGTGCCAGGGCTCGTCCTGGTGTGGAGGCTGTGCGACCCAGGCTGCCACCGCCGGCTGCTGTCGCTCCACCTGACGCCTCCGTCTTGCTCACCATTTTCCGCCCCAACTCCTCCATGAGCTCTGGATTATTGGGCAGCTTGCTCAGCTCGGGAATGGTCTTGCGATTTGCGGCATACTTCGACTCCAGATTTTCTGAGGACTTTTGCCTTAAAATATCCGAGGGTTTTATGTTGCGCTCCAGCGAGTTGCCTGGACTATCCGAGGATAGGCTTCCGCCGGAGCTGCTAGGCAGGGGCATGGTGCTGCCGGCATAGGGAGTCTCTCGCTTGGGCGATGAAGACAGTTGGCTGGGAATGGTAGGCGGTTCCACGCGGCGTATGTTCTTTGGAGGTGGCCTGAAAAAAAGACCAAAGAGATTAGAATGAGGTGAAATGAGACCGGTGGTTGTGCTCTGGACTTACCTGGGCGGCATTTTCTTTTTGGCCTCCAAATGGGCGGCATACGAGGAGGCGGACATGGCGGGCGATGTCAACGAGGGCGACAATGGCGGCGCCGAGGGTTCCACACCACTTGATTTACTTCGTTCGGGAAAGCGGGCAAAGGTCGATGGCGGCGTTGATGTGTCATTGGCCGCTGCTGTCGTCTCATCGAGTTCTTTGTCTTTGGCCTCCTTGACCTCAATTACGGTGACAAAGTGTGAAGTGGATTTGCGCAGCGGCTTCTCCTCAGCCCCACCAGCAGCAGAATCCTGCTGTTTTTTGTCGCTGGCTGTGGTTGTTGCTGTCGTCGTTTGTGCCTTTTGTTCGTTGTTGCTTTGTATAGAGGCAGCGAGTTCGCTGATGCACTGTTGCAGTGCCCCATTCGAATCCTTCTCATTTCCGCTATCCTTATCCTCCCGCTCAAAGCTATGCTCTGTGCTGTTTTTGCCAGTGGGCGGGGCAGACTTCAGGCCCCCAGCGACAGCAGCAGCAGCCGATGCGGCATTTGTGTGTGTGTATTTGTTGTCTGTGCTCAGCGAGAGCCGATCCTTGTCCTTGCCAGACGCTGCGACCGATGAGGATGTGTCGCGCAGATTTAAACTAGATTTCTGAGGAATAAAATTGAATACTCCATTAAGTTCATGGCAGGCAGTTCAGTTCAGTTAAATAAATGAATAAGATGACAGCTAACCCACTTCTAGACAGTGTGAGTCGAGCCTCATGTCTAAGCGCAGACAGGGGGAAACAATTAAGTCCATCGAAGTGTGTATTTATTTTTAATATATTCACACAGTTGACCACCTATCATCATGGACATTGATTCTCAACTGCACTGAACTGAAATGGTATCCAGTGAACCGAGCCGAGGTTGAAAGCCGAGCTTTTTAAATGTTTGTTTTTTTTTTGCAGTTGAACACTGTGAAACTGTCCACTTTGTATATTATTTAATGAAAAACAAAGAAACTAATCCTATACTCGTAGCGCTGTCCCACTCTCGCACAAAGAGCGTATGCTGGGAAAATATTATCAATTTTCGCATAAGCTTGAGCAAACAAATGCTTTACAATGCTTTAAAGTGTGAGCAACAACAAAGTCCATGCGAATCGACGGCAAGACGCACCACACACAAACGGTCGAGAGGTCCCATGTGCACCTTTTGCAAACATTTTGCGATTATTGGACGGTTTTAAATCTGTATAAGGCTGTATAAGAAATATATTGCCGGTATTTTTCACAACCTCTGAATTTATATGTACGACTGCCGATATCTGGAGTTGCAATAACAAAAGTTACTTTGGTGAAACTATTGTCGAGTTCAAATACAAAGCATTCTTTAAACTTTTACGATAGCAGTTATGAAAGAGAATTGTTATAAAAATTCTAATATTGAATTTGAAGTCTGAACTTATCTTCTCTATCGGGGGTGCCACAGAAACCTCTTCCAACCAAATTCCAACCGAATTCCAATTCTTAGGTGCCACAGAAATTTCTTTTGGTTGGTTTCAAACCTCTAATGTTTTGTTAGGAGATTTTGCAAAGCTCTTTTCTCACTAGCGCCTTTTGTCGAAGTGGCGCCCTCTACATGACAGCTAGCGGATTAAGGGATGGAAACTAATACCTCATATTTGGCGCCAACAAATTTTTAAATTATGCATTATATTGATGGAGAATGCGACTTAAAACTGAATTATTATTTAAAAATGCATCATAAAAGATATAACACAACAAAAAATTTCAGTTAATCATTAAATTAACCCACATCTAAAATAAGGGAAATTTTTTGGCGAAAGATTCAGCCCTGTTTTTAGAGATGGAACATCAATTGGAACATCTGGTGTTCCAAGTAGATTTTCTAATTAGAAAATGAAATCTCTCGAAGTTCTGTGGCACCAACGAATTTTTTGAGAGATTTACAAACCAACCGTCGGCAAAATCTCTAGAGATTTCTATAATTAGGTTTAAAAATTTTGTAATGTTTTTTATAAGTTAATACAATTCTGCCTAGCCCTTCCTCTATTAAAAGAACTGTTAGCTGTACAGGCCAAGCTCTTGTTATTTTAAAAAGTGTGGGTGTCGTGAGACACCCTATAATCGGATTTCTACAGGGTTGTCCATATCCGGGCGCACCTGTGAAAAAACGAAAAAATTTTAAAAAAATATCAGATCGCTTACTGACATACCGCGTTTGAAGCGTCAGTCTAAGCAGATTTTTACCATGGAACAATACACGCCACGCGAGCGCTCTGAAATAGTTGAAATTTACATTCAACAGAACAAGTCAATTGTGAAAACTCAACGTGCTTTTAAAAAATTAAAAATTAAGCCCATTTCACATAGAATGGGACCGTAAATAAGCAAAATTGCCGTATTTACGCCACTGAAAATCCTGAGGAGATTCAAGAAGTGCCTCTTCATGAAGAAAAAGTCACAGTTTGGTGCGGCGTTAGTGCGAAAACGGTCATTGGGCCGTTTTTCTTCCAAAATGAAAATGGCCATGCTGTTACCATCAACCAGGAGCGTTATCGCGACATGATGACCAATTTTGTGATGCCAATTATTCGTCGAAAGCGTATGAGGGAGTTCTGGTTTTTAACAAGACGGCGCTCCACCGCACACAAGTCGCATAACAATCGATTTTCTGAAGAAATTGTTTCCGGGCCGTTTGATGTCGAAAAGTGGTGATTTGGACTGGCCACCGCGTTCGCCCGATTTGACGCCGCCTGACTTCTTCTTGCGGGGATATTTGAAGTCAAAGGTTTACGTTAACAAGCCAAGGACCGTAGAAGAGCTCAAGGACAACATTCGTGAAGAAATAGCCGCTATTCCGGCCGAAATGTTGGCGAAATCGATGGAAAATGCTGCAAAAAGGGCACAATACGCCATCAACGCCAGAGGCGGCCATTATTCAAAAATTGATGTAAACAAATCTACTTGGAACAAATTAAATGATTAAGATTGCCAACCGCCAAATTTTTATTTTTTTCTTTGATTTTTAAAAAAAAAACATGGGTCCGTCGAATATGGGCAACCCTGTACAAGATTCAAATGT
>JAEIFU010003769.1:0-24339 GCA_018904235.1 Lordiphosa stackelbergi | reverse complement strand
CAAATAGAAACTTTACAGAAATGTCCTATAAATCCTTACCTCTTAGAGAAAAGGTGCCACTTTGAAAAATTTCTGGGAGAAGAAAATATGCCACTATTTCACTTATTATCCACTAATAAACTGCGAGATGCAGCGAACACACAAAATATATGGGAAGTGAAATTAGAAGACCTCTCAGCCCACTAAAAGAAGTGGTTAAAAATATTTATGTATTCCGGCAACATCCACAGCTTCTGAAAGGACATTGTAAAGCTGGAAGGACCTGTCGGACCTTAAAGCCAAAAGTGGAGAGTTTAATGTTCTTTTATATAAATTTAAATAATTTTAAAAATATATATATGGGTATTTGCGACCTGGTTTTTTCAAGTTTTGCATTTCGCTGGCGAGGTCGGTGGAGAGTTACAATTCAATTTAATCAACACAAATCAACAATTTGTGTTGCTATTTTAAATTGTTGTAATTAATCTCTGTTGATTTGTGTTGATTACATTTAATTGTAACTCTCCACCTACCTCACGCCAATAAATACAAAAAAATTTGAAGAGTACTTAAAAAGAAATATTTTATCTAGAAACCTAGAATGTCCCTTCTCTTATAATTTATAAAATTTATATATGTTATATATATTCTCTATTTATTTTCAATTTAATCTCAAGCTTAAAAATGCTTTAGTAAGCTACATGACCAGACTTTTAAAATTTTCAATTAATTCAATAATCGATGTTTCATCGATGTTTTACTGATAAAACATTGAAAACATCGATGTACGTCATTATCGATGTTTCTCCAGCTCTATTGCTTAAGTTAAATTCACCATTGGCGCACAATAAACAACCCAGTGCAGAGGTGCTGACAACCTACTATTAGTGCCTTTCCAGTTCAACCACATTCAAATGCAAGCAAAACACAGCGGACTGTGCAGTGTGACCGTTTCACCGTTTTTGTGAATATAAATTGTTTCTAGTAAATATTTAAGTGAATATTTCGGTTGTTAAATAAAATATAACGGATCTAACACCGCCTACTTTATGATACACTTTGCCTTTGATTTTGCTCAAAAAAAGTCATTTAAAAAATGAGTTAAATCTACGAATCTACTTCAGAAACAGGGTTGAATCTGGATCCGTGTCGATGAGCAGGCCGTTCAATGGTTCTGGTGGCATCTCAATTTCCGTATGAGCAACACATCCCGGCGGTACTCATTTTTGAATTTGAGAGTATGACAATTGGGACATTCTTTGTCTATATCACCAAGCAGGAAAATTCGATATCTGGCTCATACTAGAATGCGAGACGAAGGAACGAAGCATATGTATATGCTCGATGTACTTGTTGGCGTGGTCGTTCAATTGTTCTGCGTGTGTTAACATCAGTTAAGACATTCCGTCACGCGTAACTTCATTTATTTCATGTAATTGTTGATCTCTTCTTGCTACCCTAACATTTCGCATTCGTTCGACGGCCCAAATAGCCACGCCTACCTGTTGCTGGCATTGTTTATTGTAACACACACACAAAAACAATATTCTGATATTTTAGTAATATACAAAATTTTCACAGTAATAAAAAACAGAGTGACACAGATGAGCAGCCTGCTGCGTCGTCAATTCAAGAGAATGTTCTGCAGAGGGACACAAACTCGTTTATCCCCATATTTTAACGAACTATATCTAATATGATGGCAAATCAATGTATATATATATGTTTTTTAATTTTTTGTAAGCTTATCACAAAACAATTCTTTTTCTTTCCGATTTTCATGCTAAACAAATCTTGGAGATGATTTCTCTTCTAACAGATAGCTGCTATTTATGTTTTAGATAAACTTACAATTTACTCTGTTATTTGTTGGTTTATGTGACAGATAGCTCTTTGTAGAAGATGTGAAAAGCGGCCCGTAAATAAAGGTGTTACCCTATTTGCAGATATATATTTTTTAAGCATAGATTCCGTATTAATTATTCAAATCGGTGCACCACAAAAAACTTTTTATTGTGTTTATGTTTCGTCAATTTGAGTTCAATAAAAATAAATGAAATTCGTCCTACCGATAGATTTGCCTAGTCATATAAGAAAAGAGACTTCCGCTTATAGCACTTGGTATAAAGCAGCGAATTGTTATTCAATTTAAAGACTTTCTTAATAAAACCAGTATTAACTGCGAAAATAGTTTTTGGTGAATGCACTTCCTACGGACCTCTCGTTTTTTCGTTCCTACAAAAACGCATAGTCCAATTTGAACTTTAAAGATGAACAAAAAATATTTATGAAAATTCAAATAGATATCTGTGCATTGAATCACACTCATGTATATGTACGTTTTTAGATGTGTGTGCGTAAATATTGGGCATGAGTGCTTTTTGAATCTTTGGACACTTCAGTTGCCTTTCGATATTCCTAATGGCACAAACAGCCTACGCGCTCTGCTCCTACAAAACGAAATTGAATTGAAAAACCATTTTTTTTTTAAAGAAATTACAATGAAGCTAAGACGCATAAGGTTGGTGAATTAAGTGTTAAATACATACAATATTTTAGTTAATAGTGAAGAAATATGCGATATCGGTTTGAAAAATGGTTTTTAGTTCAACCAAAATCGGTGATTCAGCTCTGTTACAAGGTTATTGTGCTTGTTTTCCCTTAAAGGCATGTGCATACTCAGATGAGATAAAAATTTAGTTCGGCTCAATGTTTCACATTGGCTTGGCACCTTTGGGGGGCTGTATTGCCAATTTTTACAATGTTTCACATAAATAGCAACAATTTTGAACAGCTTTGAAATCTGAATGATTTTGAAAAGGTGTATGCCTTAAAAACGAAAAGTCGTGTTTTAGTTTCTGTTTCCTTAAGTTTCTCAGATTTGATCTTTGCTGAATTTACTGCCGCAACTATTAAAAACTGAATAGAAATTCGCAATTTTTTTAAAAATGTCCACTTATTAAGAAAAAATTTTAATAAACACAAAAAGTTGGAATACTTTGAAAAACATGCCTTGCCAAATTAGTTTTAGAACTACGTCTTTTAGAACTATTTTAAAATATAAATCACTTTTCTTGGACTTGGCAAATATTTAAAATTGTTCTTTGAGTACAAAAAATAATAAAATGAATGATTTGATTTTTTTGTTAACAGGGTAAGTCCTTAAAAATCCTATTGAAATTTCTTTAGAAACACTGGTTAATGTGGCGAATGTTTAAAGTTTTTTGTTTTAAGTTTGATTTAAGAAACAAGATAGAATAACCTGTTCAGAAAGTAAGTAAATTCTAAGAAACAAGAAAGGCCTACAAAAACCTATTCAGAAAGTAAGTAAACTCAAAATAGTAAAGAAACTTTTTCAAAAACTTTGAGTACCACTGATCTAGAAATGCTTAAAATGGTCACAATTCAACCATTACTCAATCACAGCGTTGGTACAGAAAATTATAAGTAGCATCTTAGACGCCTTTCCAATTGAGATCAGTGCACAAAGTCCATAGTTCGATTTCCAGACAAAAGCTGGTTAAATATTTTATTTATTCTTAGTTTTTCAGAAGGACATAAAAAAAAAGAACATGTGGTTGGGAAAGGCTGTGAAATATATTTATAGAGATGGATAAAGAAGTCGATTGATATTCAAGGCCCTCTAGAAAATCGTTCCATAGTATTTAGAAACTTTAAGTTTAACGAACAAACCTTAAGAGTTCCTAGATAAAATCCTTTTAAATATCGCCTACAATTGCATTATGTCGCTTTTTGTGTTTCGTAAATTTGAAGTTGGAAATCAACCATAGCGAAATCAATTATCCTCTTTTAATAACTAAACGTTATTTTATGAAGGTTAAAACGGTGATCAAGCTGGCCTAAGATATTCTCCATTCAGGTTTGGCGGTCGCTATAAAATATTTCCCGGGTCCCTTCTTCAGGCCAAGTTTTTGCATCTGCCAAATTACGGTTATCAGCCAAAGGAGAATCCAGGTGCAAATCTTTAAATCAGAGTTCCCAAGCCATGGCCCCTGTAGATCGAAAATACTCGGCAATTTACGCTCAATGCTTGCCGAAGTCATGTATCACTGAGTGTCAGAGAGAGAGAGAGAGAGAGAGAGAGAGAGAGAGAGAGAGACAGTCACATTTTCGCTCCTCTCTTCTTGTGCAAACCTGATTTAAATAGTTCTTAAAATGATTACGGGGTCGTCATCAAAGTTGTTCTGTGTCCAAACTACTTTAGCGAATTCCGCAAGTGGGATATTTTTTATAGTGGTAGATACCAAACCCGACACACAAACCTTATGTATGCTCATTTTTAAGGTCATGCTCTCACCCCCCTATCTGATACTTTGTCATGTATAATTAGCGTAAATAAAAACAAAAGATAAAAAAGTCGAGTTTTAACGGGCGCGAATGCCGTCTAAAGTTTTTGTAATTTTTTATTTTATAAACTTTGAGACCCTGTCGCGCCCATTTAAAATTAAAATAAAATTTTTTGATTTTCAGAATTACTAATTATAAAACAAATATTACCTTTGGGAATGCTGAGACCTCCTTTTTCTCATTTTTCCGGTTTGGGGACCGCTCTAATGCTCACTTTAGCCAGCTGCTTTGAGGATTCACTACGAGAAGGCTTAAGACGACCAGAATTTGCCTTACAACATATATCGTGGCGAAATTATTTCGCTTAAACTCGGTGAAGTTGTGGCGACGTAATAATTTTGTCTACCCTTTAACCCTCTGTAATCGACTCTTGACACTCGACACTATTTACACGGTTTATTTTTTACAACGTTACGCGTTTGTCTTGTCCATTTTATATACAGCCTCTGTCCTCGTTCGTCTCTGTCTGTCTACTCTCGGCGTCCACACTTATTTACAGTGTGACCATCGTTTCTGTCCTAAAATACCTTAATATGCCATAAATTTATCGATATATCTGCACATATTGTTGTCTATTTTCAAATAATTCCCAAGATCTCTACCTCAATTTTCTCTTACAGCTTGATTTTATATTTAGCAATAATTTTGAATGTCATAACTTTACGAAGTTTTGTATCCACCGAAGATACGGCAAATGAAACACAGTTAATTGAAAAGTCGGCTATAAACGAGGACACCGATGATGACTATGTGGACTATGTTGATGAAAATGAAGTAACCAAACAATCGCGTCAGCGCAATCACAGCACTTTTGAGCGTGTGGGCGTTACTTATTCTTGGGATCGTTGGGACAAGTGGAGTAAATGTTCCACCACCTGCGTGCAAATCAAAAGAAGAAAATGCATTGAACGGTAATATAACATATAATCAAAAGATCAAAGATATATTCTTCAAGAAAATATTTACAGCATCAAAAACAACACAGACGCAATGGTTTCGGAGAAGAGTTTCTATCACGATAATCCGAGTATTGAGAGATTTGGTTGCTTTGGTGTTTTAAAGCGATATCGTCTCTGCAAGGATGAACGCTGTAAGGGAAACCAACAACGCTTGCGAGATATTCAATGTGAAGGTTTCAATAGCGTGGCATATAGAGAAAAGTTTTACAATTGGATTGGCTACGAAAAGGAACACGACGAATGTGCGCTTTATTGTCGAGCCAATGACTCTGATATATTTGTCAACATGAATCAATCTGTCACCGATGGGACTCCTTGCAATCGACCAGCTGTTTATTATACACATTTCTATAGGCGAAGGGCTGTATGTGTGGAGGGCATTTGTCGGGTGAGTGCGGGAAAACTTGTTAAATCTTTTGATCTTTTTGTATAAATTAGATATGAGCTCGAAAATTTAAGTTTGGGAGTAGTCCAACAACAGCAACAGCAAAAAACAAACCTTATTAGCGAGTCTCGATCGCACGCGTAGCCGTTTCGGCTCCGTTACTCACTTCGAAGCGAGGCAACAAAAATTTCTCGGCGCTATGGGAGCAAAGGCGTGCCCGCCGCTGAACTAAATTAAGCATACTCATCATCTACAAAATACTTCTCCCATTTAAGCAATGACAGCTTTGTAAAGCACCTCTGATCGCTGCTCCTTACATACCTTGATCCCTTTTCATTAGTGCTTTAGAAGCCTCTTGCTAGCATTATCCTCTTGCTCATCGTCATTTTATCAAAGTATACCTTAAGTGCGACCTAGAGGAAATTGGAGTCTGATTCTACATTCGCGGTAATATTGCACTTAGGGGCAACTCCAAGGTGTTCAGGTATTTCCTAATCGAATTAATTTTGTCTTTTTCCGCACCTTAGACCGGACTTGATAGGTTCGGCCCTTACATAAGCCGCAGTTCAACTGCTTACAATTGAGGTACCCTGAATGCACTGAATTTGCATTATTTGATTGCAAAAGAAAGAGCCAAAAAAAACCTAACATAGAAGCACACTTTGCTGCGTCGTCAACATTTCACTCAGATATTAGTCAGCTGCTTGCTTCCATTTTGGCTCTCTGAGTCTTTATTTGACTCTTTGAGTAATTTTTGTGACTATGTCCGTCTCCCTCTAACCAACTTGGTTTCCTATGTCGACAAAAATTTTGAGTAAAATTTTGAGTTGTCACAATGAATGTTCTCTTTGTCAGGATGGAGTTAACATCACTCAAAAAAGAAAGGCGTTTCAAAGTATGCTTCTATGTTAGACTTTCTTTCATCCAAGCTGATTAGTAATCTTTTTACTAGTGGAAGCCTCTAGCCGACCCTTTAGTTAAAGAGGAACTTAAAATTTAGAAAAAAT
Organism: Lordiphosa stackelbergi; assembly: GCA_018904235.1. Lineage (NCBI taxonomy): Eukaryota > Metazoa > Arthropoda > Insecta > Diptera > Drosophilidae > Lordiphosa > Lordiphosa stackelbergi. The sequence goes on along the minus strand of JAEIFU010003769.1, from coordinate 17,641 downwards.
CTCAACGTCATGAAACATTTCCCAAAGATTCTTTCGATAAGCTGTAAAAATTCAACCAACCATAAGGCTTAAAACTTCACACAACACCGAAATCTAATTCGTTGTCTGTACAGCAAAGTCCATTCATCAGCAGACTTTGCTATCGATTTTAAAATTTTCCAAGGGATTAACTGAGGAAGGGCTTATGTTCCATATCAATTCATCTTCAAAACAGAGGTTCCTTGAATCAGCTTACGGACGCGTAGACAAAAATTCAAACGAAGAAATTATTTGTGAAACAACAAGAACCACAAGAAATAGAAAGAGAAAACTGATACTGATACACACGAAATTATTCGCCGCCAACAACAAAACCTTTGCTGAAGACGAGGCATTCACATCTTTGCTGTTGCGTTCGAATTTGCAAATGACATAAGAGAGAAGCAGAAGAGAGAACATATAAAATTTCCGCAAGCTTGTCTTTGCAAGCGCGTAGTTCTAGTTGTATTCGTCGCATCGATTCACGCAGAGCTTTTAAAAACACTTTCACGCGCAAACAGTGTTTGATTTATTGTTGTTTGTGTTGAGGTGGAGTATAGCGTCGCAAACATGGAGCAAAATAAAGAGAAAATACGGCATATTTTACAGTACTACAGATAAAGGCAAAAATGCATCTCATGATGCCAATAAAATTTGCAGTTTATGGACCCGATACAGTTTCCATTACCACACAACGATGTTAACGTTTTTGTTTTGGTGAGAGGTGATCGAAGATGCGCCACGGTCCGAAAGGCCTGTCGTCGAAAATTGCGATAAAATCGCTGAATTGATCGAAAGAGACCGGCATAGTAGCAGCCGTAGCATCGGCCAAGAGCTGGGCATGAGTCATCAAACCGTTATAAACCATTTGAAGAAGCTTGGATTCAAAAAGAAGCTCGATGTATGGGTGCCACACGACTTGACGCAAAAACATTTTGCCCTTAAGATGCATGCGAATCGTTGAACGCAACAAATCGACCGTTTTTGAAGCGGATGGTGACTGGCGATGAAAAGTGGGTCACTTACGACAACGTGAAGCGCAAACGGTCGTGGTCGAAAAGCGGTGAACTGCCCAGACGGTGGCCAAGCCTGGATTGACGGCCAGGAAGGTTCTTCTGTGTGTGTGGTGGGAGTGGAAGGAACACCACTAGAGCTGCTCCCCATGGCCAAACGCTCAATTCGGACCTGACTGCCAACAACTGGACGCTTGAAGCAGACTCAGAGAAGAGGATGATAAAGAGGAGGAAAAACAAGGAAAAAAACATTTGGTGAGGCCAGAAGCTCCGGGAGAACGGATGGGAGGTTCTCTGTCGGTTGCACTATTAGAGACCTTATATTAATTGTTGGCTATTTGAACAACTTCGAAGAAAAAAATTACATCTCAAAGCGTTCCAAAATTTGAAATTGCCATTATCATTGCAAGAGTCTTTCTATCTACTTAAGAGAAACGGTTAATTATAACTGTTCTACTGATTTCAGATAACCTTACCGTCCTTTTCGGTTGGGTAATTTACTCAGTTATAACTTTTCGGTTTAAATTGCATTTCCCTCTATATTTATTAACTTTCAAGCTAATGCGACATAAAGTATTTTTATGTCCTACCACTGGGCCACATAAACGTCAGCTTTTCTTTATCGTAATTTTATTTGTGTTTCACATGGCTCTGGTACAACTACGTACAATGACCCGGAAAGCAATTAATTGACGTCATGTGTAATCATCATTGACTTTTGTGTCTTATTAGACGTGGCATCTGTTTTTAATTTTTGATTGTTGCAAAAAAAAAAAACGCTCATTCAATACTCTGGGTTTTATTTGGTCTCGGATATGACTGAGACTGCTAAATAGCGTAATTGGTAGTAGACTAGTCATCGATCAGACAAAGTTTTTGTGTTTTTTTTGTGAATTATTTGATTGCCAAAATTATTCGAGATGGGGGCTAAATGTGGCCCAATTGACCCAGAAATGCCTTATATGCATTGGGCTGCATTTGCAGCGTAAAGTGGAACTATTTGTGTAGTATATACATCACACCTGAGGTTAAGCGTTAAGCGTTCAACAGGAGTACTTCAACCTTCCATAATTTTTGCATTTTGTTAGAGGAACCGTTAGTGGAGGTGGTGAATGCCAAGATTTTGATTTTAAGCGTGTTAAGAAATAGGATAAAGAAATCAACGCAAGGATAGTGGATTTAATATACAACATTTGACCCTTCGTCAACCTCCAGCTTAAAAACAATTTTAGAAAAATGAATATGACAAAAGCAAGGAATCAAACCGAAATCAGATTCCGAAAAAAACGATTAAAACTCCGAGCCGGTATTCTAGAACCGTTATTCTTGGATCCAAAAAGACCGAAAAGAACCTAAACATTGTACCGGTACAGTTTCGCTTCTGAGTGTAATAACTAGACTGACAAAGCTGGCACTTAGTTTTGGTCGACTTTTACGCAATTTGGTTAAATCGGAAGCTTTCAAAACAAGAGTCTGGCTTAGCAAAACTTTTCTATTGTAAAATAGAAAAACGCCAAACTAATCTCTTAGTCTAGTATAGTAAGTATAGTAAAGTATAAGTAAACCATCGTATATTCTTAGACCCTCAATTTAATGTCATGATAACCTTTGAACAGAAAACTATTTGTGTTATCTATTTCTGTTCAAGTGTAACTTAAGGAGGAAAGCAGCACTGACACAAATCCTTAAAGTTCACTGTCGAGGCTAAGTGTGTAGGACAGAAAAAATAGTTCAGAATTTCACAAAACAGATTAATAGCATCAGACATCATACATTTTCCTGAGAAACTTTCACAAAATAAAGAAGAAATTTTTTTATCTAAATTGTGGTCAGAAAACTCGACAAAGTTTAAGAAGGACAAGTAAGCGAAACCGAATACCGAAACAATGTTAGAACCAAAACAGAAGCTTTTAACCGAAACAAAAATTTCGGTACAATCAGAAAAAAATGGCGTTTTAAAATGTAACACAAATTTCTTACTTTTATACCCAAGACTAAAAACAAGATCACGTTCTCAAAAATATACCATCCATTAAAAATCGACGAACAAATTAAGAAAACTGGTTCTTAAATTTTGTCTCTTCAAAGCTAAATTACTTAATTCAAAGTTAAGCATCAATTATGTTATATTTTTACCAAAAAAATGGTAAAGTATTTGAAGTATCTTAACCTCAAAATAACTTAAAAAAACATCTGCCCCGAATGGGACTAGAACCACCCCACGACTTCAACGTTGAGAGGTCACCTCTCGTCCTCTACACCATGGCGCTTTTTGCTAATGGTGTGGCCTAGCCACTTAACTGATCACTCAGCTGAGCGGTCAAACGAAACAGAACCGGTTCAATTTGGCCCAAGCACTCAGCTGAGTGGCATCTATCGAATTACAGTGTTACCTAATTGCAGTGTGCTGGCGTTGCCATTTTTTGGCCGACGATATACAATTGTTATCGAAATTTAAATTAAAATTTACCAAAATTGATTATTTTTGTACATTCTTTTTTTTTTTTATCTTGGATTTACTTGCTAGGACGGTGACTATAATTTTTAATGCGTCTTATTCATTTCGCTTTTAATTTTGCTTGTCTTCCTCTTCAAAACGTCAGAAAGGGCGTGTTCACCAGCATACACCAATCATCTAACACAAATCATCAATAAAAAAAAGTGTTAGTCTGCTGGTGAACGAGCATGATAAGAATTTTTTTTTTAGGCAACAAAGTTATCGATATATTTTAGTATGGCGGAATGTTTGAATTTTTGACAATAAACAGTTTAATATAATTAAGAACTGACTACTAAATATTATATTTTTATGACCATCGTCACTTCGATATTACCAACTGCTCCTGGGTTTCCATTGAATTCTCATTGAGACTTTGTTAGCCATTTAATGTTTGTTGTAGCCCTGCCACGGCGGAGTATGCACATAATATCCGATCCATTTACCATTAGAAGGACTCCAATCCACGCAAAGAAGGGTCGTGTAAATTTTAACATAATCAATGGGCTAAAGGCGAGATGGGCGAATAAGAACAATTCGTTCCCGTTCCCGACCACGGCTGTCCCGTCCCGATCCCGACCAACACATTTAAATCAATATCGTCGCGCCTGGTTCCCTACTTCTCTCGGGTCCCTTTGGAATCCCGTCTGTAGCCCATCTCTAGCTATGAGACCTTACGATGCATCATCAAAAAATAATTCTTAAATTTGTTCATTCTATATTTGTGTACTGTCCCAACTAGCAGTGTGACTAAAAGTTTTGAGTTTCCTTCTATTTAGAGGCTGGGCAATGGCAAAAGGTGAAGTAATGTCTCCTCCTATTCTTCTAAAGAATTCGTTGTAAGCGACACCCAAGCTTGCTGCATGCCTGCCATAAGGCAGTGACCCGTTATGGGCCAAACCGGAAGTAAGATGTTCTCCGTTTCAGGTTAAACGAGAACCAGATGACCCTAGCTACAGCGCAAGCCCAGATGAGGTGGTTACTACGCGTACAGGGCTTCTTCTTTTGGGGTTGCGGCTTTTGAAGCTTCCCCTCCTCCTCCGCAACAACCAGTAGTGCCTTCAGAGCCTTGCACGAATTTCCGTGAGCTACTTGGGAAACCACGTCCTCTGCCAATTCATTTATTGAAAACAAATAAGTTTCCAAATTCATTTTGCATTTGCCTTCTCCAAATTGCTTGTTTGTTTACTTTTGAAAGCTGTGTGCTATCGATATCAAATCATAAACAAGCAATTCTAACAAACTATTTCTTTGTTAGATTCACATCTAACACAATCACGAAAAATAGCAAACATGATTGCGCATCATGCCCGTTCACCAGCACAATCTAACAAAAATAGTCGATTTCTTGTCATCGATTTATGCTGCTGAACACGCTCAATGTTCTTATGAACCAGGTGAGTCCGATGATCCAATGGTTCTGCAACTGGCTCATATAAGCTTCTCAGGCATGTGTAATAGCGAAACTGCGTTGATCAAATGAGTTTAGGTCTGACGAAAACGCATCTGAGTGATCAGGTCGTGTAAATGGAGCTTAAGTGTTTTTCCTTCTGTGCTTTAACTATGATTTAAGCGCCATCTTTCGTGTGTGTTTAATAGCCGTGTGAGCTAATGCGCTGTCGTCGTCCGTAAGGTATTAGTCATTTAAGGTCTCAAGTCAAGTCCAATGTGAACAAAATGTATTTAAGTGGGTAACAAAGAGTACCCAAAGAGCGCACACTACCTCCTTCTTTTCTCAACTAACATATATTTTAATTATAATATGTGTTTTTTACCTTTATTTACCAGAATGGTCTTAATCAGATCCAAATACAAGAACGGAGAGTTCTTAAAATACGTTTAGAACTGATTTTTTTCCAAGTGTACGTACCAGAATGAGAACCGAAATACGTTTCAGTTGGATTTCCTTCTTTCCATACTATTTCCACGTTATTGGAGAATCCTAAAGTGGAGCTAATGCTGACTTACAAGACTTGCGACGCACGTCGTTTGACTTACTTCTTCACATATTTCGTCAAAATTTCCTCAATTTTATACTCTGAACCGAAGGTACACAGAGTATATGAAGTTTGTGCAAAAGTATGTAAGAGGGAGAAGGAATCATTTCCGACCCTATAAAGTGTATATACGTATTCTTGATCGGCATTAACAGCCGAGTCTATAAAACAAACAATTATGATGGGTAGCACTAGCCGTAACGGCGTTGGGTAGCACTTCACACTCAAATTGATCATTTCAGCAGGGTAAAGAAATCAAGGCAATGGTACAAGATTTAATATAAAAAGTTTGACCCTTGAGATTGAGGTATAATGATTCATAACGTGCTTGAAAATACTTTTAGAATAATATTTATAATATGATAAAGGTAAACAATAAAAAGTTACTTTCCGTGTGCTGAAGATCATAGTGTACTACCTCTACCAGGCAGCAGAATTACAACTCGTCCTTAAGCCTACAGCAGTGCTAATAACTCACGTGACAGGGACCAATTCCTGAACAGCTTTCAAGACATGCTTCACCCCCTAAGTGTTTCCCACATAAAGTGCCTTAAGATCGATACAAAACAAAAAACTAGTTTTCCCATACTTTTAAGGGCATCTACTCAAAAAATAGTACTCGTCTCATACCACTTGAAAATTTCAACAATCTTGTTTCTAAGCACTTTTGTTTTTGGGCTAATTATCAAGTGATAATTGGGTCATGTCAACAGAAAAGAAGAAAGAAACAAAAAAAAAACCATTTTCAACTTCAAGTATAATTAATTTTCTTCCCCCTGTATTAATTGAATTACAAATAGGAGAAATCCAAAATGCCTGCCTTGGCGTCTATGTAAAACGATTGCTGGCAAACGATATTAATTAAGATTTATTGCAAGAGTCACTTGCATTTCTGTGTGGTCGGACGCCGCGGCGTTAGTGGGCTTGGGGCTTGGTTGTACAAGGGCTAAACGGATCGAAAGCACGCGCCATACTAAAGCAATTTGCGTGCCTTTGCGAAGAATGACTTTTAGCCAATTTGGCAATGCCATACCGAGAAACAAGTCGAAGATAATACTTATGAATTGTGGCCTGGCTGAATATCATTAATATCCAAATATGTGGCTAGAGAGTGTAACACATTCGCTTTAAACACACGCATATATGTGTGTGTGTGTGTGCAATGCATAAATGGAAAATTTCTTGAAAGAAAGCTGCTGCAGCGGATTACCTCGACAATGAAATACCACAAGTAATGCATATTCAAAACGATAATTAACTAAAGGATTAGGTTTATGCTCGAAACATGTAATAAAAACAAATAGAAAGTGTGAGGAAAACGGGGTCGGGTACTGGAAGGAGCGCACCTTTGAGACGACAATAAATCTGATTGCAAATTTAACTGTTAACTCACTGTTACGACACTATTAAGTCACTCTTTAGTTTCTTTTTAGTCACTGTTTAGTCACTGTTAAGGTAGTCTAAAGTCACTTTTAAGTCACTGTTGCGATTAAAAAGTTTCTTTTTAGTCACTTATTATGTACTTTTAAAGTCACTGTTTAGTTCCTGTTGAGTTCAGTCCCTGCTGACTCACTGTTTAGTCACTGTTGAGTAACTTTTAGGTCACCGTTCTGTCAACGTTGACCCCTCTTCCCAGCCTCGCTCCCTCCCACTCCACAACCACAATCATACAACCCACCTGCTGCTACGGTTGACTTTGCAAATACAAATGCAAAGACAGCGCAAAATAGTTCTTAAACAATTTTTACGCAACCGGTCAGCTTCACAGGATAAAACCTGTTAATAGTCTAGTATTCCTGCCTTCTTTCAGAAAAATATAAAAAATTTCCGACGGTAGATTGTCAATTATGAAGAATTTTATGCAAAAAATTGGGTCATCCATGGTTTTTCTATTTCAAGGATTTTTGTGAAAAACTTCGTCATATGTCAAATAAATAATTTGGAGGTGGAAACGTTAACAAAAATTCTCGCTGCGCCTTGAACAGTATAGGACCAATATCAGAATCAGTTTGAAGTGAATCGTGAGAGTGAAATATTTACCAAATTCTTTTCACCAACATTCCTCCCACTTCTCACCCACATCCCTTCCTATTCCCACACACTTCGCGCCCACTTCCCACTCACCTCCCACCCACTTCTCACAAACATACCTCCCACTTTGCGTCCACTGCCCACCCACCTCCCACCCACCTCCCCACTCACATCCCACCAAATGCCGCCCACTACCACCTCCACGCACCCCGCCCTCTATTCTCCCACTTCCCCGCGGTATTTCCAACATCGGAAATGCAATCACAAATTATTTCGTAATCCATCCCTTTAAACTGAGTTTCAAGTCAATCGGGTGAAAATGGTTTTTGTATGAAGAGTTTTCCAGGTATTTTCCGACCGTTGGGTCAAATGATCCAACATCGGAAAATCACTTCATTTATTTCACTTACTGTACTTCCAAACCGAGTTTTAAGCCAATCGGATGAAAAATTGTTTTTTTCTTTCCATGCTGAATTTTCCGGACATATTCCTCGTGGGCGGGTTTTCCAAAATCCGGACAACACGTGTCGAATAATTTTTCTTACTATGCTTGCAAACCAAGTTTCAAGTCAATCGGATGAAAAAAAATTTTACCATACAAACTTTTCCGACGCTTTTCCGACTTTTCCGGGTGGGATTATCTGGAAAATTGGTACAGTTGTTGTTGAATTTTCATATCTTTGAAAATGAGTTTGGATTGGATATCGGATAATAAACAAAAAGTTTCATACAACAGTTTTCCGTGAATTTTCCGACTTAATGGATAGATTTTCCAAAAATTTTCGATCGGAAAATGGGTTTTAGTAAGAAAAACTGTTTTGTTCTCAATATTACTGCTCTCAAACACGGTCATGGGTAATATGTAATGTTTTTAAGCTGATCTGGGAAGTTTGGTCGAGGTCGACAACCGTTGAGATAAGCTTTTTCAAGTGTATCAGAACTTTTTTTCTTTTTTTAAAAATATATATATATAGTCATATCAGATTAAAATTGATATGGAAAAATCGAATTGAGTCATACACATAAATTTTTTTTTCGGTGTACTAAGTTGTAGAACTAAGTAGTAAGCTGGCATCTGTTTTTGCAGCTACGAGTTTTGTGTTAACGCATGCTGCAGGTGGAGTTTCCCAGCTTCGACAATGCGGCCATTTCTGCAAACCAAGTTTTACAAATAAATTGCTTTAGAGAGCATTACATGTATTATATGCAATTTCTTCTTTACTTCTTCGCTTATGTTTTCGCGGAGCTGGTGGCTCTGCAGCTCCTCTGGCTGTACCCTTATATGTAACTATTTGATATACATCACGAGGTTCCTTGCCCCCACTTGTTACTTTTTTACTCTCATGAATTCATACCTTAAGGATCCTTAATGTTGGTCCTTTCAGGACATGTGATGTATCAAATGATAGGCATTGAGCTGTTCATCATGAATGTTTTTAAATTTTGGCAATACACTACGCGGTTTTATTTTTTTAGATTTTTTTAATAAAAATTGAAATTTAATTTTTATATAATATAATATCATAATTTTTTTATTTTGATCGTAAAATAAGAGTTATTTATCTTGTTAACAGGATACTGCATCCTGAATTAGTATATCTAAGATTTTTCCGTTAATGTAGATAATTTTTTTCAGGTTCGATTTTTTCAAACTCATAACTCTTATTTACGATCCCTGAAAAGAATGTTATAAATAAGTACAGGTTTTTTCCGGAAAGTAATAGGACTGAGTCGATTTAATAAAATTTATTGAGCCAATCGTTACAGTTGTTTAAAAACTTTCAAAATAGGCTCCTTCTGCGTCGATGCAGCGCTGCCACCGCGATTTCCAAGCATTGAAAGCGTCACGGAAGGCATTGTCCGGAATAGCCTTGAGAGCCGCGGTGCATACTGCTTGGATCCCCTCTGTCGTCTCAAAATGCTTGCCTTTCATTGGCCTTTTCAGGCGAGAGGGCGGCTGCGCAAGCGTTGGGATGCCGGCCTTGGTCAGGTAGCTGTTCACAAGAAAGGCGGAATTTCTGGTCGTCAGTGAGCACTTTTGGGACCATCTTCGCGCACACCTTAGGCATGTTCAAATGCTCCGTCACAATGTCATGAACCACAGATTTTGGAAAATTTAACATCTGGGCAATTAAACGAATACTTAGTCGACGGTCTGAGTTCAAAACTTTGCGCACACAAGTCACATTGTCGGTGTTTGTCAGATTTACCGAGTTTCACACAGAATTAAATCGCGTACCTCGTGCCGGCTTGCACCACTCACAGAAACACGTCGAGCAAAAATGCCTGTCCGGACTGTCCGGGTGCTCGGAGACAACTGACCAGCTCGTTCGTTAGCTAGGAACGCCCTCTTCTTGATCAGCATCAACATCCGAATCGATATAGCCGGATCCATCTGTCCGTCCGTATGAACGAAGAGATCTTTGCTATGGAAAGGAGTAAACATGTATAGAACTTAAACTTCCTATACTTGCAGGCAGATCAAGTTTATTTTCAATTTTCGTCACGCCCTATGCCGCTCCCGCAATTTGTAAAAAATGGATTTGTAGAAAAATTATTCCTACCTTCTAGGGATATTTAGTAATAAAAATTTTATATCGATGTACCGAAGGAATCATAAAGATCGAATGAATTATACGAAAGTTATGACCAAGTTGAGAATGTTCGCTGCCGCAGAGCTGGTTTTCAAATGGTTACAGTAGTGGCACCATCTATTGATCAGTTTTTAATATCCCTCTTTATTTTTGAGTCAACAAGCATTGTTAAAAGCAGAAATATATTTGTTGTATGAAAAACATTCATATCCTACGAGCTGCCAAGGTATATAAACTTCGGAATGATAAAGATCAGATGAACAATACTCAAGTTATGACCAAAAGAAAGTTCGCTGTCGCGTCGCAGCGCAGCAGCAGCGCTGTTACTGCATCCGAATATCGTGCTAAAGTGTCTTAAAAATTTAAATGTAGAATGAGAATAAAAACCGAGAGCATTGGACTCAAGTTATCAAAAACAGTGTAAGAACGGGTTTTGTCTTTTGTAGAACAATGTTCTCATTTTTAGAACCATTTTTTGAGTAGGCAAAAACTTGATTTAAGTTGATCTTGTTCCGCTGTTTTTGAAAATTTTTTAAATGATTTTGAATCATGGTATAATCGGATCCTCATATTGTTCATAATATTTTAATATTCTTTATAGCGGTTCAGATTTCTAAATTTATTTTATTTTTAGGCGGTGCATGCCAGCGGTTCAATTCGTCCAGCCACGACACGTGATAGTAAACTCCAGTGTGGATCGGTTTTGTGCAAACATTTCACTGAAATATTTCATCCTACTAATCTTTCAAGCGAATATAACTATGTGGATACTATACCCATTGGAGCCATGAACTTGTCGATTAGACAACTGACACCCAACAAAAATGTGTTTGGTAGGTTTCTTAATAACAAAAAGGGAAAAATAAATTAATTTAAAAGTTTATTTCTATTTCTAGCTTTAAAAATGTCTGATGGTGAGTTTATCATCAATGGGAACCGCTTAAATTTAACTCTCAATGGATTATATACTTTCAACGATGATATTTTCGACTATAAACGAAACAGTAGTTCCCTTACTTCTAAGGGACCTCTAAACAAGGCGGTGATTTTGATGGTAAGCGGGGGTATGTCCATTCTACTTACATTTTACCTTAATTGATTTCATTTACAGTATGTGTTGGTAGACAGGAACACAACATTGGCTGATCTTCAGTATAACTACACCATGCCAATTCCCTCTGCATCTGTGACAGAAGAAGAGGAGCTGCAAACAATGTGGGATGAGTATGGTAATGTCATTAATGAAGAAGATGGCTTCCTAAATCGTACAAAAGAACGAAAACGTCGCCGATTTAGCTGGAAACTGTTGCGCTTTGGTGAATGTAACCGTTCCTGTGGTTCGGGTACACAAACTCCAATATTTCGTTGCATTCTATCACGCGGTTCATCCGAACGTTACTATTCGCCGCGTCATTGTGCTCAGATTGAGAAACCCACCTTCAACGATGACATTTACCATTGCAATCGTGGACTTTGTCCAGCATTTTGGAGACCCAGCAACTTTAGCGACTGCCAGTGCTCAAATGGCAGCCCTCGTGGTCTTCGCAAGCAAAAGTTTCAGTGCATGCAGGAGCAAATCAAGGGTAATGTCATTCAGGTGTCTGATAGCCTATGTACAACTAGAAAGGAGGTTGAGGTGGCCTGTCACTGCCCAGTCAAAGGCAATCTTACAGTTGGAGTCCCAGGCGTTACATCGGTGGGTAAATCTCTTAGGCGAAGTATGCGCAATAGCCAATCGACTGGTGTATGGCTCACCTCTGGCTGGCTGGGATTATGCAGCGATAGTTCTTGTTTCATAGAGGGCTATCAGCATCGATCCATTTACTGTGACCGCTCAACGTCTAAACGAGATTTGTGCGACCCCGAAGATATGCCAAAACAGAAGCGAGCTTGCGAAGAGGAGTGTAAGAACGCTTTTTGGGTTACTTCCGAGTGGAGTAATTGCACTGGCGATTGCTTTAATCTGCAACGATATCGAAAAGTGATGTGTGTTCGAGCTGGACTTATTGTGAAGCAGGGAGAATGTGATAGTCTGCTGAAACCAAATCATTCGCGTCGATGCATGCAAAGTGATGTGGACTACTGCGGTGCGCAGTGGCACTATTCCGAGTGGACGCAGGTGGGTTACATTTCAACGGAAAAAAAAATTTTCCCCTCAAAAATTCAACATTTCCACGGGGTAATCCAACAAAATAAAAATAAATCCAAAAATTAAAAAAAAAAAAATAAAATCATAAAATATCGACATAAAAAAAAATATTTTTATATATTTCCCGTCACACAATATTCTAATAAATTTAAATTTTTGTAAACGCTGTTCATTTTTAAAAACGTTTAATTTAAGGCCGTCTGCTACACAGCTCGTATCGTATCGTAGCGACTTTACGAAATAAATAAATGTACGATTTGATGATGTGATGTGAGCACATAACTCAATGCGTCTTTAAAAAATCTCTGTCTGACGATTATTGGTAAAATCAGAAGATTTTACGATAAGATTTAACTGAATAAGTTTTTTATCGTTTTTAGTTCGAGTGCTCTATCTTGAAGATGATGAATTTAAAAGTAAACATTGTTCCATAAATTGAAATTCATGAATAAGTTTGCAGAACTTATGTTTGTTTAATTAAATAAAAAATAAATTTCTTTTGTTATTAAATAAAAAATAAATATCATTTGTTAATTTTATAAATATTACATTAGACCTGTTTATTGTTAGATCCGGGTTTTTATTGAAAATATCAAAAAAACCAAAAAATATAATTATAAAAAAATAATAATATATTTTGTATATTTCGCGATTTTTTACAGTTCCGTTTACATCACATATATATATAACCCTCTACCATCAAATCTTGATAATAATTTTGGGTCATATGAAAATTTTCAAATTCCGGCATATTTTTCTACATTGCCATTTCCAAACTTTGCAATATTTTGGACTGTTAAATCTTTCGAAAATACTCAAAAAGTTGTGAATTCGCGGCCTACACCTAATATACGCGTCTATAATTACCATTTATCAATATTCATAACAATCTTCGGACCTTCGAAAATTTGGCAAATTTCGCGGGTACGTCCGCTCATTTTACCTTAATTTAAAAGGGTCTAGCCCGATAAGGGAAGGGGTGCGGCCTAAAGTCTGGGATTTCGAAATTTCCTTTATAGTTGGATAGATTACTTCAAAACAAACTGATCTGGCCCAATGTTGGGTCATTTTGATGCCATGTCCTTAAGATATCGTCAAAAATCCTTTTTTTGGAAAGCCTTTTTTAAATAGAAATATCTCGGGAACCAGAGTAGCTAGAGACATGAAATAAATTGCTAGTGATAGATAATAGATCAAAGTTTTCGAAAATTGGAAAATTGGTGACATACACTGAAAACATTTTTTGCTACAATTAAAAGAAAAATATAATCTGGTGGTTTTGCTAGTTCGCGTTGGACCGCCACCTTAAAACTTTTCCTGGAATTTCCTCTAACCTTAAAGCCAATTACCTGAAAGTTTAAAACGAAATCGAAGATACGCTTCATAAAGAAAAACTCAAAAATATATATATATACTCTGATTAAAACTTTATATTATATTAATAAATTATTTCACAGTACAACACTAAAAAAAACCGGCTTAAGACCCTTCAGTTATACAAAAAGGGGCCTCTGTAAGCATCACCCCATACTCAGTTTTTCAAATGAAGCCACGGTTCGCCTTTGATAGGTACTTTTGTACTTGCAACACACAACGACAACAATTTGTAACACGGTTTTGATGGCTTAAGATAAAATTCTCAAAATTCAAAATGTGGGTCATTGGGAACGCCATATAAAAAATTTACTTGAATCGTGTCAAACATGCTTTACCTCAGAAGATTAATCCTTCATTCTTGAATATCTTTAAAACCGCAATGGTTTTTTTTAAATTTTGTTTGTGAAGAAGGGCTGTCAAGGTCCAAGAATTGCGCAAATAACCGCGATATGATACCATTTGAAGACTCACCCACAAATCAATTTATTAAGCTAACAACATCTAAAAATAGACAGATCTGCGTTTTCAGTTTTGCCAACGAAGACTGTTCAGGTGCCTCTAGGCGGTCCAACAAAACATTGACCATTAGGTAGAACAAGCTTCCGAAAAATTATAAAATTAATCTTATGAGTAAAATTCGTCATTGCTAAAAAAAAAGTTAAATTTTAATTAAAATTGTCTTTTGTGGACAAACGTGGTACGCCAATTGCTTTTTTATAAGCTTATTTTTTAATTTTTTCAAACTTTCGAGGTAATGTGCTTTAAAGTTGGAGGAAATTCCAGGAAAAGTTTTAAGGTGGGTCCAACGCGAACTAGCAAAACCACCAGATTTATTTTTCTTTTGGTTGTAGACAAAAAAATGTTTTCAGTGCATGTCGCCAACTTTCCATTTTCGAAACTTTAATCTATTCTCTATCACTGGCAATTTATTTCATGTCTCTAGCTACTCTAGTTTGAGATATTTTTTTTAAAAAAAGCTTCCAAAAAAAAATTTTTGACGATATCTTAAGGACATGGCGTCAAAATGACCCAACATTGGGCCAGATGGGTTTGTTTTGAGGTAATCTATCCAACTATAAAGGAAATTTCGAAATCCCAGACTTTAGGCCGCACCCCTTCCCTTATCGGGCTAAACCCTTAAAAAAAAACACCAATTTAAATATTCTTCCAAACAACGAGTTCGATTCCGTTTTGTAGGTCATCCAAAAAGAAGGTTCAGATCAATGGTCCGGTTCGAGGGATATAAAAAGTCCAAAACCAAGCTGGTTTTACGGAGTTCTTGTAAGAACTTACGCTGATTTGAAGTTTTAAAGCGACATATGACCGCTGCTGGTACTTTAAAAACTGCATGTTTTTACCGACACAATGGGCTTTGGCAACCTTTTAATATTTGTATTACTTTTTTCCTTTTCCCACTTAGTGTTCTCGTTCTTGCAATAAGGGTGCCAAACAGCGCACAGCTAAGTGCCTGGGCTGGGGGAACCAGAGTACTTTGGTCGAATCCAACAAGTGCTTGTTAAAGGAGCGAGAATCTTTGATTTCTTTATGTAATACCCAAAAGTGCGAAGGTAAAGTAAAGCAGGAAAATAAATCATTAGTTCTTTCTTAAGAAATCCCTTATATACCGTTTCAGATGACTCTACAGGCAATTTAACTGACAGCAGGGTGACCACCCATTGCACAGATCTGTTTCTAAACTGTGCACGTATAAGGCAACAAAATTTTTGCAATCTGGATTATTATAAAACCTATTGCTGCCACTCCTGCAAAGAATTTGAGTAAACTTTTATATCTATGTATATCAATTTGATTTAATTACTAAATTAATACAAAATAAAATGTACAATTCTAACCACAAACTTTAAAATTTTTCAACCAAACTTACATAACCTCTTACATTTGTATAAATTGATGATTTTGTTTCTCCCCTTTTGCTGCGGTTTCGAATTTAATTAATTGCTTTTTGGATTAATTTGATATTTTCTATTGAGCTGCATTCGGGAATTAAGAAAAGTGGTGAGTCTGCTAAACGACTTCTTTTGTGGGTCATCGATTGTGCGCTATTGCTGGCTGGCTGACATCAACATCAACTGGATAATCGTCTTTATTGACCTTTTTCTTTGACTTTTGTATGCTAGATAAAAGCAATTTATATTGTCAGTGGATCACAAAATCGGAGCAAGTTCTAGTAAAATTAGAAGACACTTAAAGGAATATGATATGTATTAAGGAGCTCAGCGATTACCAAGGGCATGAACAGGTAGCAGAAAGCAACTATTTTAACCTATCAAGACTTTAACAGTTCTCTGTTAAACTCCAGCTAACAAAATCCTAAGCTGTAATATTTATTCGGCAGAAAAATGGAAACAATTTGGTTTTCAGTAAAATGCTTAAGAAGCTATAACTAAGTCGTTTATCCATAGATTTCCTTTGTAAACAAAAAACAATATTAAAAATACCACAAATAAAAAACAAATGGAAAAACTATGCATAAAAATCTTTGAGTGGAAGTGGAACCAGCTGCACCGTGCTTTTTGGAAGTTGAAAGTTTAACATATTTCTGCATTCTTTACTGTGATTCACCGCACCGTCGCGCCGGTGGTCGATGGTCCCCTAAGTTCCTGAGTTCGAATTCCCAGCAATGTAAGGTTACCCTTCAGTACTACTCAGTACTGGATCAGAGCTGAATCAGCCCTGATTTGAAAGGGCTGGTACTGATATCATGGCTGCCTTTACATGTATTTCAGCCACACAGAGGGGAAAACAACTCTACATGAAACCAGTTGCCGTCAACTTCTTGAGAACAAATGTTTCAATTGTTCCTGAAATGAGTAAAGTGGTTCTAAATCGGATAATATTGGCTTTAAACAAGAACAAAAATGAGAGCGAGTTGGCTCTGTATTTGATCTCTCTCTGTGTCAGCTCAACCAAGCATAAGTAGCCCTCTAGATGTGAATCTGCAAAAGTGTACACCGGCTGAATGTGTTGGCGCGTCATTCCATACTTTAAGTGCATAAGGTACAGGGTTCAATTCCCAGTCAACCCCGAAATAATTTTTCTGTGTTTTTCTAAATAACTTAAATTAAACAAGTCAGGTGGAGTCATTGAAGCTTCTAGTACAAGCGATGACTCTGATCTTACAGAATATATGGATGGGAGAAGCAGCAGAATATATCCAGGAGCCTCATTCCTCCCTTCCCTTCCAATGCCAAGAGGTATGCTCACACATTCCCTATTCCTCCAAAATGTAAGGAAGGAATCAGCTCATACCTGGTCCAAAATCAATCGAATTTTTTTCCCAGTTGAGTTTAAAGTATTCTTGAAAACTAACCAATATCAACTCAAATCACGTTCTTAAAAATGGAACAATATCAACTCAATTTGAGTTTTTTGAAGTGAGAACATTAAACATTGAACATTGAACAACAAATGAGAAAACCCGTTCCTACGGAATTGATAAAGTTATGAACAATCGGAGGTTAACTAGATTTGGGTAAAATACAACGGTTTTGGGCCATAACTCAGTTTGGGTGTTAGAAACAACAATATCTCGTTTTCTAATTATTGTTATAAGTTTATGTCTTTCGGGAGTATATTTAAATAACGGTTAGATGCAATATAGTGGAATATTTAATTTAAAATTCAATTCCTTGGCAGGGAATCCTTAGGGATTCCTCGTAAGGAATCCTCAGGATTTTTGTTGGGAATCTTTTTGGATTCCTTGGTTGAAAATCCTTAGGGATTTCTTGGCTGGAATCAGGGATTTCCCTTTAGTCATTGTAATTCTGACTGCAAACGACTTGAACAACTTTTGTTTTTAACAGGATGGCGCCACAGCGCAGCGATCCATAGAGTGCGTCTACTGTTCCGACCGTCTCAGGCCCGTTATAGCCCTAAACATAGCATAAATTATGGTTCTTTCGAAAAGTTGAAGACTTCTATAGTTCAAAAGATGTTAATTAATT
>JAEIFU010003768.1:0-24343 GCA_018904235.1 Lordiphosa stackelbergi | reverse complement strand
AGAACTTGTTACTCAGTATAGGATGCAATAAAACACGTATACACTGTACTCAGATACACAGAACTGGGTACTCAGTACTTAATACTCTGTAGGTGTGGAACTCGAAAACAGGGTAATTGATACTCAGAACTGTGCTCAGTACTTAGGATCACAAGAACTCGACATTCAGTACTCAATACTCAGAAATAGGTACTCAGTACTCAATACTCAGAACTCGGTACTCAGTACTCGATACTCAGAACTCGTTACTCAGTATAGGATGCACAAAACTCGATACTCAGTACTCAATACTCAGAACTCGGTACTCAGTACTCGATACTCAGAACTGGGTACTCAGTACTCAATACTCAGAGCTCAGTACTCATTACAGGTTAACTCGTTACTCAGTACTCAATATTCAGAACTCGGTACTCAAAACTCGTTACTCAGTACTCAATATTCAGAACTCGGTACTCAGTATTAGATACTCGATACTCAGAACTCGTTACTCAGTATAGGATGCACAAAACACGATACTCAGTACTCAATACTCAGAACTCGGTACTCAGTACTCAATACTCAGAGCTCAGTACTCATTACAGGTTACACAGAACTCGATTCTCAGTACTCGATACTCAGAACTAGGTACTCAGTACTTGATACTCGATACTCAGAACTCGTTACTCAGTATAGGATGCACAAAACACGATACTCAGTACTCGATACTCAGAACTGGGTACTCAGTACTTAATACTCAGAACTCGGTACTCAGTACTCGATACTCAGAACTCGTTACTCAGTATAGGATGCACAAAACTCGATACTCAGTACTCAATACTCAGAACTCGGTACTCAGTACTCGATACTCAGAACTGGGTGCTCAGTACTCAATACTCAGAACTCGGTACTCAGTACAGGATACAGAGAACTCGATGCTCATTACTCAATACACAGAAATCGGTTCTCAGTACTTGATACTCAGAACTGGGTACTCAGTACTCGATTCTCAGAACTCGGTACTCACTTCTCGATACTCAGAGCTGGGTACTCTGTAAAAAAATTGTAGCAAAGTAATTATTTTTTAGTCTGTAAAATGTAAAATTGGCTATACAGCTTCTCCAACGGGCCCAGCCAAGCTTCTCTCAATCTCTTGGCGTGTGTGCTTTAAAATTTTTCGCACAAGAGAAAGGGACCTACAGTTTAATGCTGAATACGAACGGCAAAGTTACTTCACAGCTGGCGCCAATAGCTGGTAAAGGTGACCGTATGTGTAAAAGCTATTTTTCTAAAGAAAGATACAACTTTTATTATTAGATGTTCAGAGGCGGGATCGAACCCACGACCTCCCGCCCAGCAGTCCAGCACACTAACCGCTGGGGCACAGACGGCCACAATATCTTTCTATTATAAGTCTCAAAAAAATCTTTTCTCTAAATATATCCTATATTTATGCAGAAAACCAGAAATTCTTTTTTTATTTTCATATTAAGGTGTTTTTCCTTAAGTTTTAGAAAAACATTTAGTGCTTTAGTGATTTTGCCATTAGCTGATGTCAAATTTTGCTACAAGGCTGCCTTTGGGGTTCCCAAGCGGTCATAGCAGTTCCGTCATGAGGTACCTACTGCCAGCTCATTGAAGTCAGGTTAAGACTGCTGAAGATTGAATTGGTATTCATGAAATAGCCTGCCTAATTTGTGGTAATGTGCGTGTCTTTTTCAGAAAATTTATTTACAAAATCATAACTTAATGACCCAGAGCCTGCTAAAAAGTTCTACGATTGAAAAACATTCTATATATTACAAATTCTTAAACTTTATACATATAGCTGAAGATGGGTCATTGTGATCAAATGTTTAAAGGAAACAAATGATGTAGGCATTTCAAATTGCAAAGCAGTCCTTCTTTTATCGCGATTGTATTAGTGCAAATAGCACTCCAAGATGGAAAAACAAAGTTTAAATGGAAAAAATAACTTCGAGAAATGTGTTTTCTTTATAACGGAGAATAAAAAAAAAAACATTTTTTGCTCAAAATACAATTTATAATCAAAACCAAAAAACGAGAAAGCAAAACTAACTTCTCTGTGCCGAAGTTTTGATACACTTGAAAAAGCTTGTCTCAACGTATAGCAAGTTCTCTGTTCAAAATTTCAACTCGATAGCTTCAAAACTGAGGGACTAGTTCGCGTTCCTATGAACTAACAGATCTCGAAGATGGTGAGAGACAGGGGTTGTACATGTATGGGGCATATAGGATGGCCGACCAATCTCATCTGACAACGATAATTTGAGCATGCACTCTCTCCCTCTCTCTCTCTCTGTAAGAGCGCATCCAACGCTGTTCTCTCAATGTTTGCTTCCCCTCACTCCCCTTGCCTATAAGAATCAAATTAAGAACGAATTTAGCTCGATTCCAAGAGCAAAATTCTTGAAAATTCAAAAACGAATGAATTTTTTTTCAGCATTGTTCGTACTCAAATTATTCGTTCTAGTTTAGAATAGCCTACAGCAACAAAATTTTTAATTTCCACAACAAGAAATGTTCACTAAGTCCCACAATTTTTCAGGTATCGAACTCCAGTTTAAAACTTACATTTATTAATTTTTAATAGAGATCGGATAATAAATAGCCGAGTTTAAAAAATGTGGCATACTTTTCGGCCTTCCCCCTCAGGACCGCTTTTGAACATTTTTTCCCCTGAGCAACGGGTGTATGGTAGTCGAGCAGTTTCTGTTCTTTGTAACGGTCCTCTATACTTTTGGCTTTCTAATCTGTTTGGTTGTCATGCAAACATTAGTCGCCTCTTTTTGGTTCTCATTTCTTGTGTGCTTAAGCACTATATATTTTGGCCGTCTTAAAGCGTTTAATCCTTGCGGCTAGTCGTACAGTTTTTGGGTTTCCTGTTGCGCATGTTTTTCATTTTGTTACCTTGGCTGGTTGCTTTTCGTTTGTGGCTTATCTGAGGAGCGACTCTGGAAATGCTCCCTAAAAATGCAAATTTACGTTGACATTCTCCTTTTGGCAGGGAAATGGCTGAGGGTTAAGTTAAGTGGGCAACGCTAATTATGAGCAGCCCCGCAAGCGGCATCCAGAAAGCCAGCTTAACTGTCAGAAGTTGGTGCCCGCCTAACGACGAGTCCGCACAAGCCGTTGAGTGTGGCGTTTTACGACTTGTTAATCTCCAGACACTAAATTCCCAATGATGTGAGAGGCAGTCAAGTCAAAGTCAACTCGAAGGCAGTTGTCATAAATACACACACATTCACACTGTACATTTACTTATGCATGTAGATTCTTAGGGCTAATGCGATTTTTGTAAATTGACAGCTACGTGACAGTGCTTACGACTTTAATGACAAGAACAACATGCGCCTGACAAAGGGGGCAACAGCTCCGCTGATGACAAGTAGCAATATTTTATGGAATTTTTTGGGGAAAGAAAAACGAAAGCTGCTTCCCACAGAGATCAGCTCAAGGCTCAGCTCGAAGAAAGCGGGGGTGAAGCGTTGGCGGAACCACAACATGTGTGCCTCACATGCAATTTTCGGTTAAGCAGGCCAATCAGCATTTGACATTTGACATTTTGCTGTGGGTTTTGCCAAGACAAATTGTGGCTGCTGCAGCTGAAGATGAGATGGCAATTGCAACCCTCTTTTGAGAAAAAGAAAAAAACAACAAAGAGTAATGATAAATTGGAAACTCATAAATTATGTCAAATTTGAAGTGAAAGCCCTCCCCCCATTCGGCTTGATGATGTTTGCTGTCTGTGCTGGCCAGTCTGCGTCGCTCATTTTTTCAGTTAAGTGGAAATATTCTTGACATTTATTAACATTTTTTCCACCCAAATGCCAGGCAACAATTAAATATTCTCGACTCTGACAATTTCTGGACTTTTTGTAATAATTTTGAAAGCTCTCGTAGGTAGCCAAACTAAACATAAATCATTTCTTCAATTCAATTTTCATAACTGCGGTCGAGATGAAGGGAGCTTAATGCATTGTTGGAGATTTGAAAAACATTTAAAAAGAGCACTGGACTGACCAAAGACTGCCATAACTCAATGTCAATTGGAGTAACACAACAGATACAGATTGTGGCCAAGAAACCGCAAGGCAGCCGACCGAGAGCCAGATGAACAACATGCAGCTAGGCGAGAGCTTAAAATGGAATCGATATTTATTTGGTCTTTAAAATGATGCGTCAGTGCACAGACAAATATACACAAGAACATTTACAGTGATGCTAAAAAGTATTGGGTCTTTAATGCTTGGCATGCTCTATAGTCATTCGTTCATATTTACTCACATCTTTGAAAAAATAGCGAAATGCTTTTAATTGGTCAAATAATAGTGAATGTTTAGTTGAGTTAAAAAAGGGTTGATTTCTAAACTCAACTTGAAAAATTTACTTAACAAGGGTTTACCACAGAAAATTCAAAAAAACAGTGGCTCTCCTGGGTAGGCCATGGCCAGCGATGGCCGAAGTCACTTGTGCTTGTCACACATAAGCGAGCCCAAGATATACCTATCAAGGTAGCCTCACTCGTTCTATCGCTCTCTTGACAACTTGTTAAATTTCAGTGGATAAGCAACTCTTGTGAGCGATGCATCTTCTCTGAAGAATTTGTTGTATTTTACAGCAGCGATGGCCTCTGGTTCCTCCCAGGGGCGAAAAACATTTTGCTATTCACACGTAAACGACCCGAACGCTCGCCAAAGCTGAAACCAAAAGAGCAGAAAGCCGTCACTCGCTCGCCAGAGTTCGAAGCGATTAGGTCGAAGCAAATTCTCGGCGCTTTAGTTTCGCACCTCAATACTCTCTCACTTTTTAGCCTCTCTCTCGCGTTCTACAGTACAGAAATTCATAACTCTCTCGTTCTTTTTTGACACAAATATAAAGAGTTGTGAGAAAGCGAGTGCAGCTACCTTGTTAAGTATATCTTGCCCGAGCCGAAGTTATAGTGATGAATCGGTGAGCAGAGAAGGCTGTAATACCTCTTGCTCACAAACATAAGCACACATTTGTGTCCTCTCCATAGAACGGCCTTGATCGAGTGAGTCTCTTTACAAAGGTAAATCTTATTTAAAAATGCTGTACATGCAGGACTCCAGCTTTCACTTACTTGTGTGTGCTTAAGCTTATGTGCCGCAGGCAAATGTAAATAATTTGATCAAAATTTGGGCAAATTATTTGTATCGATACTCAATACTCGCTATACAGAACTCTCTACTCAGCTCTAGCTACACAGTACTCGGTACTTAGTATTTCATACACAGTGTTAGGAACTAACTTCTCGATACTGAGTTCTCGATAGTTAATGCTTGATACTAAGTTCTATATTCTCAATACTCAGTACTCGATGCCCAGTACTAGATACTTAAAACCCGATACAGTACTCGATAGTCAGTGCTCGATACTGAAACCTCAATACCTCAACCTCAATACGAATAGGTACTCGACACTGAGTAATCGATACTTAGTACTGCATATTCAGTACTCTATATTTAGTGTACTCAGCGGTCGATACTCTGTAGTAAATACTTAGTTAAAGAAACTCGAGTAGTAATTAGTGCTCGATTCTGAGTAATCGATACTAGCTACTCAGTACTCGATACTAGTACTTAATACCAAGTACACGATACTCAGTACTAGATACAGTTCTCTACGGACAGTGCTCGATACTGAGTACTCAATACCTACGAATAGGTACTCGACACTCAGTACTAGATACTTGGTAATCGATACTTAGTACTCCATATTCAGTACTCTAAATATCAAGTGTACTCAGTGGTCGATGCTCTATACTAAATACTCAGTTACAGATACTCAAGTAGTAATTAGTGCTCGATTCTGAGTAATCGATACTAGCTACTCAGTACTCGATACTAGTACTTAATACCAAGTACACGATACTCAGTACTAGATACAGTTCTCTACGGACAGTGCTCGATACTGAGTACTCAATACCTACGAATAGGTACTCGACACTCAGTACTAGATACTTGGTAATCGATACTTAGTACTCCATATTCAGAACTTTATACTTAGTGTATTCAGTACTTAGTGCTCGATACTCTCTACTAGATACTTAGAACTAGATCCTCAATACTAGAGTCTGTTCTCGATAGTAAGAGCTGGATTCTGAGTTATTGATACTCACTACTCGATACTTAGTACTCTATACTTAGTACTTATTATCAAGTACTCGATACTTGATACTTAGCAATAGATACTCGACACTCTTTACTAGATACTCGGTACTCAGTAACCACAGCATTCACACATGGCTATGGCAAATGGCAAAACCGGCTGACTTTGCAAAGACAATGGCGTACCCAAAAGAATCTGGGTTTAGTCCCCCAATCGAATGTCCATAAAAGAGCTTCCCTCTAAAAATTTGCGTTCATTAATTGGTAGCTCAATTCTATACAAAATAACATAAATGTTTTCAATCTTCGTCCTTTTGGGCTGTTGCCTCGTGTTATTATAGCGCATATTTATTTGACCGACTGTATATCAAGCTGAAAAAGCTTCAGCTTGGCTACATCATACGTTCACAATACTTATTTATGTAGGTATACTTTTGCTTTTTGTGAATTGATATTGGTCGACGCCTTGTCTTGTATTTTATTTTCGTTTAAATAGATATTCTATTATGTAAAATATGCTCAGATTCAAAGTGAGATATAACAAACTGCCTGCAACTTGTAGAAAGACCCACACACACACACACACACACATATATATATATGTATATATATTTTGTATACAATTTGTGGTCTATGCTAATTTTGATTTATTTAAATATTATTTTATTTCGTTGCCTAGTGAACTGATGGGCTCTCTCCCATTCACAATGTCTGCTTCAATTTTCTTGCTTATTTACAAAGCAATTTTTGAAGTGTTTGCATTGTGTCTGCCTGCTGAACGACATTGATATTAATGTGTTATTGTTTTAAACAGAATTTAATTTAAATCATACCCTTATCATGGGCAAAATTTTGAATTCCAACGCCCTACTGCAATATGCATGAAGCATACCTTTCGAGTAAATAGTTCTAAGGCTGGAATTTTTCTGCAGTTCCTTTTCAAAATTCTGAAGAATTCTCTGACAGATGCCCGCCCTGACATTTGCCTGTCTAAAATTACACCAGACAGCGTCGGTTTATGTAGTTTGTGTCTGAGCACGCGGCAGCCCTTGCCGCCGAAATAACTAAACAAATCAAGAATGTTGGTCGCAAATCTGCTACTGGAATGGCTATGACTTGTGAATGTTTCCTTCTAACCTTAAAGTAAGATTTTACAGATTTGGGTACTGAACTTGTTCTTGTTAATCAGTCTTGTGTTTAAATTAATAATTTTTGAATATTCCTTATTATAGGCGTATACTCAGATAAGATTAATTTTTAGTTTGGTACGATATTTCACATGAATAGAAACAATTTTGTACAGCTTTAAAAACTGAATACGTTTGAATAGGCGTCTTATTTGTATGAATTATCTGAATTGTATGATTTATCTCATCTGAGTATAGGCCTTATACTGGAAATTGTTACTCTTTTCATACACAAAACATATAAAAAAGTCGATCAAGACCGTCTTTAATATAGTCTGTACCTGCAGTAGCAGCTTACAGCAGCGGTCATAACTTGAGTATCGATTATCCGATCTCGGCAAATCTATAAATAATCTTGATTACTAAACATATGTGGAAGGTGTTGATTACTATTATATGTGTGAAAGCCGAGGCACCTAACCGACTGAGAGGCGCAGACACAGCAGGCATAGTTAGTGGTACAACGATTCAGTGAAAGTTACTAGTCGGTCTAATAGGAACGTTGTGTTTAATTTGGCCAACTAACTCAGATGATTCAATTTCACCATTAATCAATCTATGTATAAAATTAACTACAAGCATAACTCTAAGGGTAATGAGTGAGGGAACGTTAATCATCAGAAGAAGTCAATATCGATATATCGATATTTTGGTTGGACGATAAGGGTTATTCCGATTTGATATATTTTTGTACCGATATAGGCAATTATCGATTTATTTACAAACGATATATCAGAAAAAATTACTATGGTTATGGCAGGAGCAAATTGTCATAACAGTACTGTCGATTTTGTTCTGCACAAAACGAAATCTTCGAAAAATTTCGTTCAGAAACTATGAATCAAAAATGAATTCAAGTATGGTATTTCGGCATAGATTTTCTTCTTTTTATTGATTATTTCTTAAAAAAAAAATTAAAAATTCTCTTGGTGATCAAAGGATACTTAAGTAAGATGCTAATACTAATACTAATACTAATTTTAGTAAGGCTTTTGATGCTGTCATTCATTCCTTGCTGCTTCACAAACAGAGTTTAATTGGTTTTCCAACTAACTTTCTTATTTGGATCTCTAATTACCTAAGTTCTAGAACACAAAAAGTTCTTAGCTGTAATTCATACTCCAAACCAAATCAGGTTACCTCTGGAGTACCCCAAGGTAGTCACTTTTAGTTAATTGCTTTTTACTCTTTTCATAAATGATCTTCCGTCAGTCTTGACTCACTCTCGTGTGCTTATGTACGCCGATGATGTGAAACTGTTACTACGTTTATGCTAAGCTCATTTTGCGAAATCATTTCTTGAAATGGCTCCGAAAGTGCGTGCATTAACACCATTTCATGAATTCCACATACACACGAAAGTTGACTATGAATTCGACGTCAATTCATGAAATTCTGTGGAGTAGCCAACTTAAGTTTCGCAGATGCTACCAGATCGGTTTTTCTCAATGTCTGGTAACATTGTGCTTTACCAAACAGCTGTTCATAAATTTTAGGTAATTGTTTGCGTACATGATAAGAAGTTTCAAGCACATAAATATCCATAAATATGAATTTTCGGAGCAAGCGATCGTTTTGGGCGGACGATAAAGTGGCCAAATTGCTTGTCTTAGTAAAGGAAAACAACATATTAAGCCAGCTCGATGGAAAAAACATTCTGAAAACGTCTATGGACTCCGATGCATTTGTCAACGAAGAAATATCTGAAAATGAAGCAGTTCCTGTTGCTGAGATTCAACATTTTTAAACATTTTAGCCGCTCCTATGGCAGCTGGATAATACTGCATGAGTAGAGTGTTGCATTTCGCTGGAATGCTCGTCTGCCTTGTACCAACGACATCGTTCGCTAATGCCTCCACTGTAGAACATTCTGCAGAAGTTGTGCTGTACGTTTTTCTCTCTTAATCAAAAATATTTTAATGTCCTCCATTGCAATCAATTTCAATTTGCCTTTGTTTACAATCGAACAGCTGATCCTTGTTTTCCAAGTGTCAGGTTATGACATTTTACAGAAGCTTACCAAAATTCTTCACTTATATGCTTGACTAGCAATAGTACTGTAAAACCAATGCACACCTAATTCTTATCCACTTACCACCCACATTCCACCCACTTGCCACCCACATACCACCCACTTACCGCCCACTTCCCGCCCACATCCCATCCACTTCCCAACCACTTCCCAGTGGGCATCCCGGTGGTATTTCCAACGTCGGAAAATGAAAACACAAATGAATTCTCATTTTGACCTTATAAACCGAGTTTCAAGTCAATCGGGTAAATAATAGTATTTTCCATGCAGAATTTTCCGGAAATTTTCCGCATGGGGGCGGATTTTCCGACTCAAATCACATATCAAATTATTTCGTATTCTGTCCTTAATAACCGAGTATCAAGCCAATCGGATGAAAAATAGTTTTTTGTATGCAGAATTTTCCGGTCATTTTCCTCGTGGGCGGATTTTCCGAAATCGTAAAAACACGTGTCGAATCAAACCAAGTTTCAAGTCAATCGGATGAAAAACAAAATTCCCCAACAAACTTTTCCGACACTTTTCCGACTTTTCCGGGTGGAATTTTCCAAGTTTTCTTTCTTAGTGCTCGCCTGCAAAACATAACGAAGGTCCATGCCAAATCTCAACCCTGTAGGGTAAGCCATTTAGGGGTTTGAGATCAAAAATTTTAGTAGTATTCCGCAAATAAAAATTTCCTCAAGGGGAAGGCTTAACCCCAATCCATATACAAGGAAGATTTTGTACATTTCTCTTGTCCGTCCTATTCTCAAGTAAGGATCATGCGTGCCCACCCATCAAGATAGAATTGAATCTGTGCAAAAGCAGTTTTTATTGTTTGTTCTTCGTTGATTAAACCGGAGTCATCAGGTCCGTTTTCTAGGGTTGTCGATATTTCTCAAAATATCAATATCGAAAATCAAAATTTTCAATGTGAATATTTGACATATCGGGTCTAAAAAACATCGATATAAACTGAATAGTTATTAATAAAAATTTCTAGTGGTCGTTATATCTTATCTTTCTAATGGGATAACTTTAAGATTTAAATGACTTATTTTTTTAAACTTAATTATAGTTTGAGGGATAGATTTGTATAGGCGAAAAAAAACCCACAAAGCGTATTGCCATAACGAATTCTACGGAAAATTCTTTCACCAAGAAATCATGGGTTCAAAATGAATTCCCTACTGGGGTAAGCGATCTCAAATATTAAAAATATTTTGAACAGGACTGAAAAAAATTTTTAATTTTTGGGATCAAATAATGTAAGTTCTAATTAGTTGTACTTTTTATAGGGTTGGAAATGATTCTTTTTGCACTGAGGGAAAAATTCTGTGAAATTTTAATCTATACCTACTTTGACTTTAAAAATTTTATAGTTGATTCAGCGTTGAAAATGGAATTCGTATGTGAAGTTTGCACACTTAAATTAAGTACGCAAATTTATAAAGAATATTTGTAAACCTTAGTTCACGCACAAAGGGCCTGGCCAGACCCCAAACATTTACATTTTGAATGGGAATTTGAGTTGCATGCCGTCGAATTTTTAGCTCAAGTGGGTAAATGATTTTGATTTCCTATCTTTCTATTTCGTTTTGGCATAGAATCAGCTATCTGTGTGCGGGAATATATAACTGAAAAAATTTCGGAGTGTAGAAAAAAAAAACAAATTTTTTTTCATTTATTTTTGAGCCAAAACAAAGTTGTTCAAACAAAAGAAAGGAAATGCTTATGAGTTTTATGGTGAAACATGATACGAAATTTCTTTATGTATTCTGGGGAAGGCATGAGAAGCATGTATAATTGACTTTTGAGAGTTGTTTACAGACCGGATTAGTGCATTTGAAACAGTAAAAACTAGTTTTACTACGCAGCTTATCGCCTGTTGCAGAACATATTCGGCTGAATTTTCAGCCAGTGAGTGTATCAGGACCGCTGTGTTGAGGAACCACAACACTGCTGGCAAGATTCATTGCTTTGCCAAAGAACGATTCAAAAGCCAAACGAGTCGCGAGAATGCGGATTAACTTATTTGAAACCAAAGCGTATTCGAAATATGCGTGTCCCATTTTTCGGTTGATTCCATCGTTTTGTTTACAAATTATATGAATGGCCAATGCCATTACATCAATAATGTTGCAGAAAAATGCACATGTCCAGCGTCTTGTTGTATAATGCGTTAGCATTTGGTCCATAGAATCAATGCCGGCCTTAGTCGAATTATATAACTAAATCGATTCGGGTTTCATGGCTTCGCCTTCAACATTTTCTGTGTAATAAACGGTGGACAACAAATTGAACGCCTTATACTTTTTTGGCACGTAGCTGCAAAGCGAAACAAAAGTGTCACAAAAACCAAACACAGTTGAAAGAACTGGCCGCTCTGGCGCTCTTCATCCCTTCTGTGGAAAGACATCTTTTGTCCATCCATTTTTGACCATCAGTATACACACACTTCCTTACACATTAAAAATTTACTTTAAGCTGCTCGCACATGTATTTGTATGTTTTATTTCCCTGAAAGCGGATTAGATTAGCTGTTTGTAGCTGAGCAACAATTCATGGGCTACTTTCCATTCCCTTTGGCCTTGGCCCAAACACAACTTCAAACGAAAAATAACATAAAAAACTACTCGATTTGGGTATGATGGACAGAAGGTGGCTGGTATGACTGTCTGTGTGTGTGCGTAAGCAGCTGTCATTCACAGTAACTCGGTGGAGCCAGGCTTCGCTCTCCATCTCCTGTCCAATGTCCTGACAGCTTCATATAAATAAAACAAATGAACAAACACGCTGGTTACTGCGGTTGCCACCGAAATTTGACAACATCCGCATGCTGGCAAAGCTCACAGGTGACAGCCAGCTTCCATCTAGGTACGCTCCCTGCCAAGCTTGTGGCCTTTATCAAAATTTCACTTTTCCACTTGAATTTCAAACGGAATCTCGTTTAAAATTAATTTCTCCGCATTTGTCAGCGACAAAAAGTTTTCGCAATTTGAATTAACAGCTGCTGCAATTAAATTAAACGCTTTTAATTTCGCAAAATATTTACACATGCAGGGAGCGACCAGGCCCGAATCCTTTCAGCGAGCTTCAAAGCCCAAATTTGAATTTAAATTGAAGTTAGTTTGGCATTCAGCCGCACAAGTCGGCCTTTGAACGCCTTCTAATCCTTCAATTAATAATCTTCAGCGCTTAACTTTTTGCCAGCCCAACAGCAACAGCAACAGCAGAAACAACGTGCTAAACGTAGCCCTAAGTTTTTTCCTTTTTTCTTTTTTTGTATCGAGCGAACCCTTTTCGTGGTTGGAATTTTTTTGTTGGCCAACGCACAATTATTTAACGCTTGCTCCGCTGGGGCTCGCTTGGCGTTCCCTTTTTTTTTTTTGTACTTTGCATTAAATGTCTAATTTATCAAGTTTCCTTGTTTGGGGGGCTTTAAAACTAAGCGCCTGACTTGGCTTCGGAAATAATTAAATTTTCCCTCCTTTGGGAGCCGAGCGGATGTGGTCAGATACTTTGCCTTGAGATTCTGCCTGTCACCTGCTTGGCTGAGGTAAACAAAGCACTGACACGGCTTATATGACATATCATTTTCCCCATCATCCCCTGGACACGGTTTGTTTATCTTTCATTATTTATTCCCTTATCAGGCACATCACACCACATAGGCAATTAATTTTGTGTGCCTGAAGCCAGCGCTAAAGTGATTTTTATTTCGGCCAAGTCGAAAGATGTGAGGGCCAACTTGCAATTTGTTTTCATGTTAATTCGATGTGTAAACAAAGCGGCAGGAAATCAAATTAAAAGCAAATTGTGAACATTTGTGAAATGGAAGGAGTTTTGATTACAGAAATCAGAGAGAAGACCCAGGTGATAATAAATTTCTATTCTTAGCGATTTTCAAGTGCTTTCTAATGAAGCTGAAAATTGTTGTTTTTTTTTTAATTATTGTTTAGTCTTGATAATAAAGTCAAGGGTCGTTGATGGTATCAGCACGGGCCCCTCGTTTTCATACATTTCGTTGTCTGTGAGGAAACATCACTGAATAATTTCTGCCAAATCTTACACAATCAGCAATTCGCAGTCAAGTCATACACGATTAATGTGGGACCGGGGCCTCTTTGAATAGACGTTATCTGGATTGACCAAGCACTGCCCAATGATCTTCAGCCCGCTGATTGTGCAGAGCCAAGTGTCAGGTTAGGCAAAAATACACATCCAAGTCTCATGACGACACTTCACTCGGGTTTTCTACGCGAATGTTCTTGAAACCTCGAATGAAACTGGCTGGAGGTTTCTGTCTCGACATACAGGGTTTGTCCGTAAAGTAATAGAACTGAGTCGTTACAATTCTTTAAGAACTTTCAAAATAGGCTCCTTCCAGCGCAATTTTTAAGCATTAAAAGCGTCACGGAAGGCATTCTCCGGAATACAGAATCCCCTGGAATTCCCTCTGTCGTCTCAAAATGCTTGTCTTTCATCGGTTTTTTCGGGCGAGGAAAAGTCCGGGGGGCCACATCTGGGCTGTAGGGCGGCTGCGGAAACGTTAGGATGCCGTTCTTGGTCAGTTAGCTGTTCACAAGAAGTCACTTTTCAAGTTCACGTTAGGGAGTATCTTCGCGCACACCTCGAAAATGTTCAAATGGGAAATTTAACCTCTGGGCAATCAAACGAATACATAGTAGACGGTCTGAGTCCAAAACTTTGCCCACACGAGTCACATTGTCGGTGTTTGTCGAAGTCGAAGGTGTTTCAGCACGGTCTTCATCGGCGACCTCTTCCCAAAAGGCCTGGTGCCACCGAAACACACCACTTCTTGCTAAAGCAACATCTGGGTAAGCCTGCTTGATCATATCAAACGTCTCTGTCGCAGATTTGCCGAGTTTCACACAGATTTTAATCGCGTACCTCTTGCCGGCTTGCACCACTCACAGAAACACGTGGCGCGAAAATGCCTGTCCTGACTCTCCAGGTGCTCGGAGACAACTGACCAGCCGCTCGTTCGTTAGCGAGAAACGCCCAGTTGATGCGCGCACGCTCCGAAGTACAGTCGCGGCGGAAGAAAATCAGTCCTATTACTTTCGAGACAAACGCTACAAGAGTAGCGATCGCCACGTTAGGGGATGGTCAGGTTCTTAAAATTGGCTCATAGGTACTCCTGTCGGTCTGCCAGATAAAGTTACTCCAGTAGTTGAATATAATTAATAAATATTGTATTGTCGTCCTTGTCTTATTAAATCCGGCCAATACTTATAAATGTCAGTTCTTTTTAGTTTCCGAGGTTAGTTTTTCTTTGAATATCTCTCAATCTTTTTAGGAATGAATTGCTTGGTCTGTACTTATGCTAAGTCGGGAAGCCATGCTGCCGGAAAAGCTGACAGCAGAGCGGCTACATTATGTATTGGTTATTTACACAACGCTAAGAACGGCGCTGTGCGAGAGAGAATGTTATGTGCACATAGAGGGGGCTCATGTTAGCTGCGCCGTTGGCTTATGCGAAATATGCTGACGCATTAGTCTGTTGCATACTTGTGTGATCAAATTACTTTGTATGCACTTGGGGCTTGAGTGTATATAAACGTAAGCAAAATGTTACAATATGTGTTAGCTAAAATATATTGAGTACTCTGTATGTGTGCATACCACATCTCCCTCCTTTTGAAAAATAACGTAATATAATGGAGTTATTTTAAAGATAACGCAGTGCTACAGTGCGAAATAACCTGGGTATTGGCATAGAGTACGCTGTAGAGCAGGTCGCGTATAGCACTTCCTCATACTTGGTTTTCCTCGGGGACCCCCAAAATCTGAAGTTATAGCCCAAAAACCGTTTATTGATCTTTTTGTTCACTTAAATTGAAATAACTCGCGAATGGACCATCTGATTTTATATAACTTTGCCAATTCTGATAGCGACGAGAAGAGTCTAATATATTTATATTCATAGGTTATAGTGATTTACCGCGATGGCTGAGAAATGCGGGTTACAGATCTACTGTGACCACCACTGGTTTCACTATTTTATTCTATGCGATTTTTCCTTATGGTTTATTATAAAAGCCCAGTTAATTCTGCGTTGAACATTGGTTCTCCCGATGAATTTGGTTACCTAATGGCGAAGTTATTCGCGGATATGTGAGCACACCTCGAAAATCTAGTATTCTATTTAAGTGTGTTTACAGAAAATCGATTGACTTAACATTATTGCCCCTAAAAGTATAGTTTGCTAAAGTTTAGTGGGAAATTTAAATATAGTTTTTCATGTTATTACACAATCACACAAATGTTTTCATATTTGTTCGTTGCTGTTACCCTATATGGTCAGGATAACCTGCAGTCAAATAAACAATTAATGCATGTATATCCGTCCACTACGTATATGGAGTACATACCGCTAATGTGTAGAATCTTTGATATAGGGTATACGAACTAAAAATAGAACTTCAAAAAGCACACTAAGCCCAACACTCAAGAGGGCACCAACCATTAAACGATTGAGCTTTGATAACCGGAATTTAAAATCAAATGCTTGGAACATGCGCTGAATAATAAACAAGTAAGAAACTCGGTCCTACAATAAAAACTCTGTACCTGCGGAAGTGCATGCTCAGGATGTATTTTGCTGCCGATCCTTACCAATGAGTCTTAACCAAGGTTAAGAAGAAGGTAAGGATATGAGGGGTCGTGGCAAAATTTTCAAAATAAACTTGATCTGCCTGCAAGTATAAGAGGTTTATGTCCCACATATGCCAAACCTCTATCTCTTAACATCTCTGAGATCTGTTTGATCATACGGACAGACAGGCAGGCGGATTTGGCTATATCGACTCGACGGTTGATGCTGATCAAGAAAACATATTCCTTAACGGGTAGGTGATGCTTCCTGTTCCATTTGCAAAAACCCTAATATATGCTGGTATTGAGTACATAAATGGTACAGCTGCAGTGAAGATGCATTAATTGTTAATTCGACTGGAGTTTATCCTGGCCCCATAGGGTAACAGCACTCGAACAGGAATAATATAAGTCCAAAATTGTCATACAAATATGCAAACATTTATGTGATTATATGAAAAATTGAATTTAAATTTCCCACTAAACTTTAGCAAACTATACTTTTAGGGGCAATAATGTTAAGTCAATCGATTTTCTGTAAACACACTTAAAACGAATACTAGATTTTCGAGGTGTGCTCACATATCCGCGAATAACTTCGCCATTAGGTAACCAAATTTATCGGGAGAACCAATGTTCAACGCAGAATTAACTAGGCTTTTATATTAAACCTTAAGGAAAAATCGCATAGAATAAAAAAATGAAATCAGTGGTGGTCAAAGTACAAATTTCTAAAAAAATTTTGAAAATACCAGATCTGTAACCCGCATTTCTCAGCCATCGCGGTAAATCACTATAACCTATGAATATAAATATATTAGACTCTTCTCGTCGCTATCAGAATTGGCAAAGTTATATAAAATCAGATGGTCCATTCGCGAGTTATTTCAATTTAAGTGAACAAAAAGATCAATAAACGGTTTTTGGGCTATAACTTCAGATTTTGGGGGTCCCCGAGGAAAACCAAGTATGAGGAAGTGCTATACGCGACCTGCTCTACAGCGTACGCTATGCCAATACCCAGGTTATTACAATTTTTGGAAATTTGTAGCACTGTGTAATTATTATATTTTTTAATGTATCCTTATGAACTGTTTGTTTTTTATTCTTACTGTCTGAAATAATTAAATTATCTCTATCTTCTATCTTTTCTACTTTATACGGGCCTATGTATTTAGAATCTAATTTATGATCTGCTTCATTTTTCAAAAAGACTTTATCACCTTTTGATAAATGTATGTCTTTTTCTTTTAATCATAGATTTTATTATTCTTTCTTAATTGAATGATTCTTGCTCTTTTATATGCTAATTCTCATCTTTATTTAGATTATTTCATCTAAATTATATAATGGACTTACACAATTATCCATGCTATTGAATGCTTTGTTAATGCTAGGTTATCTGCTAAATACTAATTCACAAGGATAATAATCGTGTGTTGTGGATGGTGTTGTACTAAAACAATTTACGAAGTATATCAATCTGCTCGAGTTTACTTCATTAATTAGGGACGGATTCAAGCTGAAAATCAGTCGGATGTTATATTCACAGATTTTAGCAAGGCATTTGATTCAGTGAATCACCTTTTGCTCTTAAAGAAATTATCACTTTTAGGTTTTCCCAACCTGTTGGTCAATTGGATTTCAATGTACTTGGCAAATCGTACACAGAAAGTCTTATTTAACAACACCCTCTCCAAGCAGGTTTATGTCACTTCCGGAGTTCCACAAGGGAGTCACCTAGGACCGTTGCTTTTTGGCTTATTCATAAACGACCTTCCTTCCGTCATTCTAAATTCTCAAGTGTTGATGTATGCAGACGATGTTAAAATTTGTATGCAGCTAACTGACGCCAATTCACATTGTCTTTTACAGAATGACATTAACCAACTTCAATCCTGGTGCATCAACAACATGCTGCACCTTAACCATTCTAAATGTAGTGTCATGTCTTTCTATCGCTCTGCCCCATTTATGGGCAACTATTCTTTGGCCCGCACAATCTCAAGCGTATACACGCGGTAACAGACCTTGGTGTATTATTTGCCCACAATATGAACTTTTCCGATCACATTGGGACTATCGTTAGCAAAGCCAAGGGGTGTTTGCTTTTGTTAAACGTTGGTCTAAGGAATTTGATGACCCATATACCACTAAGCTTCTTTACATCTCACTTGTCCGACCTATACTTGAGTACTGCTCATGCGTATGGTCACCACAGTATGCAACATACCAGGGCCTTATTGAGTCGGTGCAGAAGCAATTTCTCCTGTTCGCCTTACGTGGACTTAACTGGGAACAACACCGTCGCCTGCCATCGTATGTGGACAGACTCCGTCTATTAAGTCTACCGTCCTTGCAAGATCGTAGAATCTGTCATGGAGTTATGTTCCTTCATAAACTAATAAATGGCCATATTGACTCTTGTTTTCTACTGAGCCAAATTAATTTTTCGATCCCACCTAGACCTACAAGGCAGTTCCGGCCAATTTTCTTAAATATAAGTAGATCTAATTTCGAATCTCATGACCCGTTTCGAATCATATGCATGTTATATAACAATTTGTACCATTTATTAGCTTCTGAGGGTTCGATGTCGGTAAATGTATTTAATATTTTGTCACACTTATCTTTCCAGCAATAGTAAATCTTTGCCTCCACCCACTTGATGTGAGTCGGAGCATATCACAAAAAAGTTCTCCTAGTTTCGGTGGAGGCGAGATTAGGATTAATCTGGTTTCTTCTTTTTCTCTCTTAATTATTATGTTGACAGCTAAATTTGTCAACTCTATTAAAAAAATACAAATTAACCAAACATCCCAATCAGTTTTGTCAACCGATATTCGTTGAATGTTCTATGGCTTCTTTCCACAGTTCCTAAAGTCTGGTGATGGTGTGGTGATGTTATGTTTTGGATACCAAGATATTTTCATAAATCATTTATAACCAAATTGTTATATTCCGTTCCCATGTCCGTAATGAACGTCTTCATGGGACCGTACTTCAGAAGAAAAGATTCAAAAATAGCTTTTGCTACTGTTCTAGCACTTTTGTCAGGGATTGGTATGGCAACAAGGTATTTTGTTAAATCACAAATTAAAGTGATAGCATTTTCGTTTCCTTGTTCTGATTTTGGTACTGTTACTGTATCAAATGCCATTAGTGGTGTTTCTGTTAAAGGGTGGTATCCACGGCTCGCGAAAAATCTCTCGTGAAAAAGTTGATATTACGCAAATTCTTAACAGAGTCTGCTAAGCCGCTGCAATTAACACGATAACACCCTCTTTTCTATCGATAAGCGATTCAAAGAAACCTTGTGTTTATTTTAGCACTGTTAAATGAGCCCGCGGAATTATAAACAACAACATCGCATTAAACATATTCTGTGTGCTATTTGAATAAATTATTATTATTAAATGACATAAATAACACAATAATTGTTCTTATCATTATTCCATTTTACAAGCTGCAGTATGAGCTCAGTAATCTCCAATTGAACGTCGGTAATTGACTCATCCGACAATTTCTGTGTGACTCTTCCATGGAACGCGCTAGATATTGCCATTAGGCAACGTTTTCTGCCAAAATCTTTTTAGCCTCGCTCATTTTCAATTTGATGTTATTGTTCCTCTTGCCCGCACAAATTAGAGTCGAAACCTATTTTCGTTGCGTCTCCACAAAAAAGATGCGTTAACAGCACTTAAAGCTACGTTATTGTTTTAACATAACGTAGTGGCAAACGTAAGCTTTTTTTGCGATAAGTGAAAACCGAATATGAAACGGCCACACGAACAAATTACGCAGCAGTTTTTATACCCGTTACTCGTAGAGTAAAAAGGGTATACTAAAGTCGTGCAAATGTATGTAACAGGCAGAAGGAATCATTTCCGACCATATAAAGTATATATATTCTTGATCAGCATCAACAGCCGAGTCGATTTAGCCTTGTCCGTCCGTCTGTCCGTCCGTCCGTCCGTCCGTCCCGTCTGTATGAACACCCAGATCTCAGAGATGGTAAGAGATAGAGGTTTGACATGTATGGGACAAATGCTTCTTTTATCTGCACGCAGATCAAGTTTGTTTCAAATTTTGGCCACGCCCCCCTCCCCGCCCCCGCAATTTGGAAAAAGTTATATCTCCCACAGTTTTAAAGATAGAGGATTCGTACCTTCTAGAGATAGTTAGTAATTAGCAAAATGAATCGATTTGCCGAAGAAATGATAAAGATCGGATGAACGGTTCTCAAGTTATGAGCAAAAAAGTGAACCAAGCCCCACCGCTCCCACCCCTCCCACCCTACCAAAAAAATTATGCATACTTTTCGGATGGTCACACTAAGGAACGCGGGAACACTGTTAAAACATGTTTTTTCATGAGTAACTTGGATGTCAGGTTGGTTAGAGAGCCGACTTTAACTTACGCTCGTTTTACTCGTCCGTAGGTACATAGAGTATATTAAGTTTGTGCAAAAGTATGTAACAGGGAGAAGGAATAATTTCCGACCCTATAAAGTATATATATTCTTGATCAGCATCAACAGCCGAGTCGATATAGCCATGTCCGTCTGTCTGTCCGTCCCGTCCGTCCGTCCGTCTGTCCGTCTGTCTGTATTAACGCGTCGATCTCAGAGGTGGTAAGAGATAGAGGTTTGACATGTATGGGACAAATGCTTCTTTTATCTGTACGCAGATCAAGTTTGTTTCAAATTTTGGCCACGCCCCCTCCCGCCCCCGCAATTTGAAAAAACGTTATATCTCCCACAGTTTTAAAGATAGACGATTTGTACTTTCTAAAGATAGTTAGTAATTAGCAAAATAAATCGATTTGCCGAAGAAATGATAAAAATTGGATGAACGGTTCAGAAGTTATGAGCAAAAAAGCGAACCAAGCCCCCGCTACCACCCCCCCACCCACCCTAAAAAATGTTGCATACTTTTCGGATGGTCACCCTAAGGAACGCAGGAGCACTGTTAAACATGTTTTTTCATGAGTAACGGGTTTGTCGAAGTCGGTTAGAGCCGACTTTAACTTACTCTCTCGTTGTCAATTGTACAGGGTATATTGAAGTCGGGCTACTCGACTGCAACGGTCTTACTTGTTTTTATATGGAGTTTTTCATTTCGCGGCCATTTCGCAAGCCGTGGAAACCGCCCTTAAAGTAAGGAGTTTTAGTATGTATAATTTAAGTTTTAGTTGTCACTTAAAATTTTGATGTGGTAGCAGGCGGTAGAGCAGTAATCGCGAATTTTGCTTTGTTTTATAAATAATGCTAATTTTTAAATCAATGTACTAAAAATTGGTGCAAAATAGCAGAAAGACGGCTTGGTTCAAATTGAAAATCTCTGAGATCTATTTGTCCTAAATAAACTCTGCAGTTGTTGTTGATCAAGATTAATAGAGTCTGCAATAACTGACTGCAGACTTTCAATAGAGCGGGTTAAGCAACAACAATTGTGTGCATTTTGTTTTTCATTTAGCTAATTGAAGCCGTTGTTGTGGCGCTCTTTCGTTAGATATTCTTTAAAGGGGGAGAACTGAAAATAAAATTAAATGAATTCTCATAAATATCTAAGAAACGACAGAAATGCATTTGCATTTGCATTTGCATGTTGGAAGAGCAAAACTTGATTTTTAATTAGCCAGGCCAAAAATAAAACGTGGCAGGCATCGCTGATTCTTGACATATTGCCAACAGCTGAGCCGAGCAGCCCAAGTGAAATGGCTGAGGCGTAGCACGTGCCGCTTCATGGAAAATTGCTGGCATTTTCCAAAGCATGCCAACGCCGCCTGGAGTCGTCCCAGAAGCAGGGGGGCGTACATCTACAACGAGCTCTCCGGGGTTAAAGTTTAAACTATTTTGATATGGCGTGAAAGGCCTTTCAGTTAGCGGCTACTTAAGCGTCAGCCAAAAGTAAACAATTTAATGTGCAAAGTTTTGTTCGGGGCTGCTCCCTTAACAACAACAACAACCAAGAGAGTACTCAGAGCTGGGAAAAACAAGCCATAGCCAAAGTTTTTGGGGGGCAATCATTAAAATTCATTTCCTATCGACACACACACACACACAGAGGCAAACACAAACATGTTATGGATGGCGCCATTTAGTTTGAATATCGATGGCAGCCACATCCTTCGCATAGACAGCTCTATGTACACATGCGGCAGGTCCCTCCCTCTTCTGCCTCTCTTGCTCTACAATTGGCAAGTGCCTTGCAGCGATTTGAATGCGGCAATTCCTTTTGAATTGATCCCAAAAGTGACCTTTGATTTTCGATACGAATTCAGTCATTTTCACATGGCTAAAACCAAAAGTCTCTAGCGACTCACACACACACACGCACAGTCGAAGCTGGCGCAGCCATTTTGTTTGTGTAGTTTAAGTGCCCGCATTAGTGGGGCATATAAATTTTGTCGGTAGACCCCTGACAACAACAACAACAACAACAAGGACGACGACAAAAACGATGAAACGAAGCGAAAATCAAACTA
Source organism: Lordiphosa stackelbergi (assembly GCA_018904235.1). Classification (NCBI taxonomy): domain Eukaryota; kingdom Metazoa; phylum Arthropoda; class Insecta; order Diptera; family Drosophilidae; genus Lordiphosa; species Lordiphosa stackelbergi. The sequence goes on along the minus strand of JAEIFU010003768.1, from coordinate 1,907 downwards.
AAACTTCGCCACATGAAAATCATAATTCAAACGTTGAAATCAGCACACACATTGCCCCCTCTCTCCCTTCTTCCATATGTGTGTGCGTGTGTGTGTGTGTGTGTACACAATGGCAACTATTGAAAATACGCAAAGCCTCTTTCGCTGGCATGTCCTTGTGCTGCTTCTGTGATTTCATTGCTTGCCTTTGACCTCCGCCTCCCGATTCTAGTACCCATCCTGAATGGGATCCTGGGATGCGTGTGCGTTTTGTTTTATTGCCAGGACCGACTCGTTGCCAAGCTTTTTGCCAACTTTCCCGCTTGCCGCTGCTTTGTTGCCCATTGTGTGAGGATAATCGAAGCCATAAATAACAGGCGCGAAAGCGTATTTGTTGTTGTTTTTTTGTTGTAGAACGCACGATAACAAAAGTGCCAAAAGTGACAAACAGCAGGCAACTGTCAACTGGCCCCAAGGCTCAGCCCCACCCTGCACGGGCCAACTCGTTAGCAAATCCAATTTGTGCGTGAATGTCAACAGTTTCGTTGCAGTTACAGTTGGAAAAGCGCTAAAGCTAATAAACTTTCAGCGAACGTACAAAAAAAAAAAAAAAAACGGCGGCACACAAATCGCGTGCTTTGTCAAGTGACCGACTTTTAAAACGTTTCTGGTTTTTCCTTTTTTTTTTTAATCAATTACAAATTTAAATTTCGTTCACACAATGAACAATTTGCATAATGGACACACACACACACACACAAACACGTGTATAATTAAACTTTAAATTTATGCAATAAAAAAACGATATAACTTTCCACATGGCTCGCATTTTACAAACAGTTTTCAATTAATTACAGCGTTGGCTCAAATGACGCATTTTCGATTCTGCAGCTGTTTGTTTTTTTGTTCTCCCTTTGGCTGCGACATGTGTCACATGGCGCTTGATGCATTAACAATGATTATTGCATACAATTTGGCGTAGTTAAAATTTCATAAATTAATGAAACTGCATTGTGTACTTTCATTTAAATTAATTTGGACAATTTCAAATCAAAATTTAAAAAAAAACAAAATCAAGCAAAAAGTTGGAATATTTCCATTAACAGTTGACAAGGTGTAGATAGCTTTTTGCCATTAGTGTATGAAGTCTAAAGTTAAAAATGTTGTTCTTTATTTATTGTTATAAAGCGAAACCCAAGCTAACTCCGTCTGTGCCGAAGGTTACATACACTTGAAACAGTTCACTCCAATAGTTAGCGATCAGTTTGAAAACAAAAAAAAAAAAAAAACAAAACCCCCCGCTTTTCGGTGCAATTAAAAATATAAAAATAATACAAACAAAATTTTTCCCCCATCCACCCAAAACACAAAAAATTATCCCCCTCATCCCCACCAACAACAATTAAACCAATTTTATTACCACCCACTTCAAAAAAACGGCAATCCCACCCACGTACCACCTAACTACCACTCACATACCGCCCATATCCCATCCACTTCCCAACATATTCCCTGTCCCGAGTTTTAAGTCCATCAGATAAAAAATGTATATTTTGCATGATGAATTTTCCGGACATTTTTACTCCCGGGGTCGGATTTTCCATCATTGGAAAATCACACTTCAAATTATTTCGCATTTTATTCTTACGAACCGAGTCTCAAGTCAATCGGATGAAAAATAGTTATTTTCCCTGTATAATTTTTTGGAATTTGCGTGGGGGCGGAATTTCCGTCATTGGAAAATCATGCTTCAAATTAATTCGTATTTTATCGTTCCAAACCGAGTTTTAAGCCAATCGGATGAATAAACGTTTTTTTTGCATGAATTTTCTGTGCATTTTCACGCGCGGAGATCCGATTTTCCGACATTGGAAAATCATATTTTCAATTTCATTCATTGAAACCGAGTTTCAAGCCAATCGGATGAA
>JAEIFU010003767.1:0-24379 GCA_018904235.1 Lordiphosa stackelbergi | reverse complement strand
GTAAATGTATGACTTTAGTCAAATCAACCATATAAGTTTGATTATATGATTGATTCCATCCCTTTGGAACGTATTTGTTCCCAAGTTATGTTTCAATAGTCATATATCAGGCAATGGGAGTTCTCGGATTTGTTAAACAATGGTCGAAGGAATTTAATGACCCCTACGTCACTAAGCAACTCTATGTCTCACTAGTGAGAGCAATACTGGAATATGGGTCGTGCGTGTGGTCTCCTTATTACCAAAAATATCAAGATCAACTGGAATCGGTTCAAAAACAGTTCTTAATTTTTGCTCTTCGAGGCTTAAACTGGGATTCCACCATTCATCTTCCTCCTTATGAGGACAGATTACGCCTAATCAATCTGCCTTCTCTTAAGAACCGCCGAACCATAGTGTTCTATTTATTCATAAACTCCTGTCAGGAGATATCGACTCTATCGCTTTGTTTGTAGTAAAAAATAATTTATTGTCGTTCCTTAGTAGGCCCTCTTAAAGTTAGACAGAACATTGTTAAACTATAAATAAACTAAATAAATAAAATCAGTATAGATGTCATTCTGATCTGACCCTCGAAAAAATTTTGTGATTTTTTTGATAAAATGGATGCCATTGAAAAATGAAAATTAAATTTTGGGCCCTTTTTTTGTAGTTTAGTTAACAAAAAAATAGTAGAATTTTTTTAAAATTATGATTGAGGGTCAGACTAGAATGGTGACAATTCTGCGTCGATTTCACTTTAAATCATCAAAATCGGTTGAGTGTAACTGCAGATATCAGTTCGAAAAACGTGGTTATGCGTTTAAAGTTTGGTCAACCCAAAAGGCTAAATATTCTAAAAAATCCTTTTTGGGCGATATTCTCAAATATCCAAGCCATAAAATAATTATAATAAGATATAATCTAAAAAAAAACGGGTAGACATGGAGAATACCCCCTTAAGGACAGTTTCGACTTAAAACAATTCGCATTTGGAACTTGCATTATAAGTCTATTTTGTGCTCAATCCAAGAAATTTTGTACCTTAACTTGGAATGCTTCTTCTTAAATTTTTCGGCTAATTGTAAGAACGAAGTGTTCTTGATTCAATAAAGTTTGTTCTCATTTTACTCACATAACAGTTGTTCTTTCGATACACTTCGTACGTCAAATTTGAAAGACAAAACGTTTTACAAGAACTCTACCGTTCCTGTTTTTCTCAGGGTCGCATGTACTTTCCCTCTGTTAGTGTATAAATAAAAAGACAAGCGCTAGGGAACTTTTGTTTAAATCAACGAGCCAGCATCCATGGAGGGGCACTTCGCGCTCGGGTCCCCTAACAATTTGTATGCCTCAGTGCGTACGCATTTCTGGGCACTTAAGTTTCTATATAGCCGACTCACTGCTTAATTTTTGCCTTAACGAACTCGTTTTCATTTTGTTTTATTTTGCCATTGAACATTTTTATAAATTGAGACTGTTTTGCATTTCTCATTAGTAAGTAGATGGCAACGGAGAGGGAAAGCTGAGTGCAATTAGCAATTTGCATAATAAAAAACTAAAGAAATTTCTTCATTTGAAGTGTAACCAGTTGCATAAGTACTTGGAACCTAGATGTAAAATAAGCTCCTCATTGCCTTACTGTTGACATCAATTGTCAAATTTAAGCTGAACTCTATGATGTATATAATTAAATCCCTGATTACGTCAACTGCTAACGTTATGCACACACCTCATATAGTAATCAGGTAATTATGACAACGATTCCTTTGGCCGTTCAGTTCTCAGCTTATAAAGAACCCGGTGGAAGCTTTAATTTGGTAAGCGGAAAAAGTGCTTGCGCTGGGTTGTAATTAACCTGCGAGTTCATTTTACAAAAGCGCAACATATAAGCCACAGAAGGAGGAGAAAGAAGAGGATTTTAATTATTTATTATTATTGTTATACGGCTGTTGTTTCCGCTGCTGCTACGGCTCCTGCTGCTGCTGCTGTTGCTGTTTCTGTATTATGTTGCGGGCACCTGCTAAGGCAAAATGGATTACTTAAAGCTCTGACACAGTTATTATTTAAATCTTGAAAACACTTTAAAATTATTATAAACTTTTATTTCATTTTAAGATAATTTACCCGTCATCAACAATAATCTGCTAACTTAAAACAATTGCTAATGGTAATACAAAAGTAGTTTAGTAGGTTAGGTTAGATACTTCAAGGTGTTCATAAATTTCACTTAAAATAACATTTAAAAGATTTTTCAAACAAAAAAAATAAAAGAAAGGGAATTATAATTAGATCATAAGACACGAAAAGGTTCATGAAGGGCATAGTTGGACCTGCAGAGTGTCAAACGTAGTGGCCGAAATGTAAATTCTGTAAATTCTATAGAAGTGAGGAGCGATTGAGAATCTACCAATCCGAGAAGAAGTTTGTGAAAGAGTTGCATATTCTGCGGTGATGCGAGATTGAAGATCGATTAATTTTAACCTCGATCGGTCCCACTGCCACTGCAGAAGGCGAAAATTAGAAATTGTTTCTGGACAGATTCGATTAGCGATTGCTGCAAAGGCAACCCTGTAGTACTGCGTTCCGGTACTGGATCTAACGAATCCGCTAATGAATCGTTACTACCGGCTACCAGCCTAACCACCAGCCATGTTATTTGCCTAACGAATTTTCTATGGGAATGTCCGCAAAACGTACCGTCGGTGCGCCTCTGCATTACCAGTCGTTAGTGTCGGGACGTGTCGGTAGTCTCTGCATTACCAGTCGTTAGTGTGGTGATACATCACCTGTCGTTAGCGAGTGTGCTCCCATCACTACACTGACGACTGGTGATGCAGCGCATACCGACCCATCACAACACCGGAACGCAGTACTACAGGGAAATATTACGAACACGGCGAATTCGGTGTATACTTAAATTATATACCAAAAATAAGTGAGAAAGTCGGTCAAGCCCGACTATAATATACTCTGTACCTCTCTCTCTCTCTCTCTCTCTCTCTCTCTCTCTCTCTCTAAATTGTGCGGCGTTTGTTGTGAAGGGTGGGTGGTCGGGGTGGCCGAGAGTGATTCAGATTCACTTATTTGCTCATAACTTGAGAACCGCTCGTCCGATCTTTATCATTTCTTTGGCAAATCGATACATATTCCTAATGACTAACTATCTCTAGAAGGTACAAATCATCTATCTTCAAAAATTGTGGAGATATGACGTTTTTTCAAAATTGTGGGGGGCGGGAGGGGGCGTGGCAAAAAATTGAAAATAAACTTGATCTGCCTGCAAGTATAAGAAGCATTTGTCCCATACATGTCAAACCTCTATCTCTTACCATCTCTGAGATCTGTTTGTTCATACGGACGGACAGACGGACAGACAGACGGACAGACAGACGGACAGACAGACGGACAGACGGACATGGCTATATCGACTCGGCTGTTGATGCTGATCAAGAATATATATGTATAAAAATCCGGAAATTAGTTGAGAATCCTACTAGATACATCCCACAGATAGATGGATTACCCACATCAAAAAGGCCATAAGGTCTTTAGTTGATCACGTAATCGGCCGAGCAACCCATTTATCTAACCCTAAAACCTTATGGCCCTTTGTGATGTGGGTAATCTATCTATCTGTGGGATGTATCCAGTAAGATTCTCAAAAACAAAAGCGCGATCGAGACCCTTGGCACTGAAGCAGATGTTTGCAATTTAAAACATTTGCAGTGTGTGTCTCGTTTGCCGACTTGATTTTATCTGATAAGGTTGGTTTTTTACTGTTTTTGTTGTTGGACTGCTTCCAAACATAAATTTCGTGACCGCCGCTGGTATAAAACATTGTTCCCTTGAACCCCTTAGAACCGGTTCGGTTTGGGGTTTTGGGTCCATCGAACCGGACCATTAACCGAACCCCTAATATTTTTGTCTCCTCGAACCTGAACCCGGACCACTTTTTCGAAAAATTAGGTTCGGTTCACCAAATTATGTAGTTTTTCCAACGCATACAGGAAAATATAGAAAATAAGGAATCTGACTTGAAAAATTTAAGACGTTTTCTAATCCTTCGACTTTTCTCTAGGTAAGATTTATACTATCACCGTCATTAAAGGGGCGAATATGGAGCGGGCGAAATCGAGCAGCAAATTCGAGCAGGAGAACTTTTAAATGACAACTGTAGAGCAGAAAAAGGCCCACCCAGCACTTGGAAGATCATTTTAACAAGAATCCCCTTGACGAGTCTTATTCGAGCTCTTTTGATGATTAAAAAGGGTTAAAAAGACTCGGAAATGACTCATGCATTTGTTCAATTAGTGACTCATTAAAAAACGACTCGAAAAAAACTCCAGAATGACTCGAAAATGAATCGAAACTGATAGAAAAAACGGGGGTTTAAACCACTCTCATAAAGAGTCGGGGGCTAGGGTACCATTTTCTCCCGACAAAAGTATAATTTATGATCAGAAAACGGGCGCAATCATGACCGTTTTAAGACTCGAATGTGATTAGAAAATTCATAAAATGCAACTATGATGTATGTAATGCTGATGAAGGTTTCTCCAAATAACCTCAATAGAATACCTGGAGAATTCTATAATTACAGTTTGGTGTGCTGCACACACACTCTAAATTTAGTTAACGATTTTTTGAAGGAAGTTAAGTTTGACTTTAGTAGGGCTTCCACCATTTAATATTACAGACATGCTGAAGCTCCAAAAACAAATTCCTATTAAGAGTTTTCAAAATGCAACTTTAAATGACTCAACGTTGGACTGCGAAGAAGAGAATAAATATTAAAAACAAAATATGTAAATGATGTTATAGATGCCTTCGAAGTTGGTCCAATAGAACCAATCGTCAATGTTTCGACATCGACAAACGTATTCAAATTTTGGAAATGTGAAAATAGCCAGGAATTTAAAAAATATTGTTCTGACTTTACTTGTGTTACAGCAACTCAGGTATTTAGGTACTCAGGTAGTAAAATTCCACTTATCTTTTATTTACTTTCGTTTTTCTGTTATACTATAACTGTTATCAAAAAACACTTTGAACATATAAGGATGTCAAAAAAGTCTTGCGGTATTTCCGCAAGCTTGTCTTTGCAAGCGCTTAGTTCTAGTTGTATTCGCGATCGGTTCACGCCAGAGCTTATTGAAAGCTATCCGCGCTAACATGTGTTTGATTTATTGTTGTTTGTTTTTAGTCGTTCGAGAGTTATAGCGTCGCAAACATGGAGCAAAATAAAGAGAAATACGGCATACTTAACAGTACTACTACGATAAAGGCACAACGATGGTTTCAACGTTTTCGTTCTGGTGCAGAGGTGATCGAAGATGCGCCACGGTCCGGAAGGCCTGTCGTCGAAAATTGCGGTAAAATCGCTGAATTGATCGAAAGAGACCGGCGTAGTAGCAGCCGTAGCATCGGCCAAGAGCTGGGCATGAGTCATCAAACCGTTATAAACCATTTGAAGAAGCTTGGATTCAAAAAGCAGCTCGATGTTAAGGGTGCCACACGACTTGACGCAAAAAACATTTTCGCCTTTATGGACGCATGCGAATCGCTTCTGAATCGCAACAAAATCGACCTGTTTTTGAAGCGGATGGTGACTGGCGATGAAAAGTGGGTCACTTACGACAACGTGAAGCGCAAACGGTCGTGGTCGAAAAGCGGTGAAGCTGCCCAGACGGTGGCCAAGCCTGGATTGACGGCCAGGAAGGTTCTTCTGTGTGTTTGGTGGGATTGGCAGGGAATTATCCATTATGAGCTGCTCCCTATGGCCAAACGCTCAATTCGACCTGTGCCCGGTTGAAAGCGCACTCATGCAGATAAATTAACTTCTGAAATTTTTAAATAGAAGCGAGCATGAGGGGCATTAAGAAGTTGGCATCTCGTGGGAACTCGTCATCGAACAAAAAGGGAGCATATTTGACGTAAATCGCATTATTATGATTCATTTTTATGAAGAAGTGAAAATTCAATGTTGCCATAAACCTTGTGGAATTATGATGGGAAGATTGCGTTGAAGACAAAAAAGAATTTTGTTTTTTTCACTAAAACTAGTTTTTTCCGATCGTTTCTACATCAGCGGTATGTTAAAGTCATCCGATCCGGTTCCGACAAATGATGTGGGTGTCGTTAACACTTACAAGGCTTTGATGTGAAATATGATGCTAAATCTAAGGGCTTAGTACCGAAATCACAAGCTCTCTGAATTGTATATAAGCTCATTGGTAACCCAGAGTTAATTCACTGTTTAGTCACTGTTTAGTCTCTATTAAGTCACTGTTTAGTCACTGTCAAGTTACTGTTTAGTCACTGTTTAATCACTGTTTAGTCACTGTCCGGCGCTGTTTAATCACTGTTTAGTCACTTTTCAGTCGCTGTTTAGCCACTGTTAAGTAACTTTTTAGCCTATGTTAAGTCACTGTTAAGTGACTGTTTAGTCACTGTCAAGTCACTGATGAGTCACTGTTTAGTCTCTATTAAGTCACTGTTTAGTCACTGTTAAGTCACTGATTTCAAGTCACTGTATTAATCACTGTTTAGTCACTGTTTAGTCACTGCTTAGTCACTGTCAAGTCACTGTTGTCAAGTCACTGTTAAGTCGCTCTTTAGTCACTGTTTACCGAAAGAATTAATTTAAGATTACAGCAGAATTTGCCTCATGGTAATGTCTGCGTACATATGCCAGTCACTGTTCCACAAAAGATTAATCAGTTCTTTACATAAGCTTGAGGCAGGATTATTAAAAGTAATTCTTCAAAAATTATGAATTTATCCAACTTTTTTCTACACACAAAAACTTCTTTAAGCCATTTGAAAAAGTTTCACCAAAAATCCATTAAAAGTCAAGAGTCCGAAATGTGAATTGCGCAACAAAAATGTACGTTTCATACTATTGTACTACCGAAAAAAAAAAAAAAAGCCAGAAAACCAGCCCCGAGCGTGCAACCGGAAACGGAAGTCGACGCAGCAGACAAACAGCAGATACGAAAGGGCGCCAAGAAACAGGCTCGTGTTGGAGCCTCAGCCTTGTGTTTTCCCATTTCGCCTGCCTTTCGGTTTTTACGACTTTTAAATAAGCACACACACACACACACACATTCACTCTTTTATGACATTCCAATTTTAAGCAAACAAAAGGACCAAAACTACAGCAAAAGACAAGAACATCGCATTGGTAGAAACCATAAACGAAAATGTGCAAAAAGCTTAAACGGCTAGAACAAAGAGTAAGCTGAAGCTGACTCCCTCCGGCGTACCCGCACCCCCTAATAGCTGTGATGCGGTGACACAGCGGCCAGATGTCAACATGTGTTTTTATTATCAGCAGGAGTGCCTGAGCACAGGACGCGAAATGCAACTTAATTAAGAGTCCGAAAAAGAGGCAACTGCATCTGGTCGCCGACGGTTAATGCCCGAAGGCCATAAATCTGTCGAAATTCGCTAGAACCGGCAGAAGAGAAGGCCATATAAATGGTATACGACTGCGATAGCCTTGCGAATTGCCACTTTTATGGCACCACCACGATGGTGCCACCCACTCACCCAAAATGGGCTAAGTGAATTAAATGCGAGGTAATTACATGTTATAAATGTGTGTTTAGTTTCACGATAGTTTACGTTGCAGCAGCAATTTATAACCAAGTAGTTGAAGTAGACAATTTGACTTGAAAAGAAGATGAAGAAACAGGTTGTGGGGAGTCGTATAATGTTAAGAGAAAATTTGCCCCATTTTGGGGTTAAAAATAGTGTATGATTAATGAGAAGCAATGCTAATTACTTGTTATACACATTCTTTTGACACAGTTTCCACCCATTTCCCAATCACTTTTCATCCACTTCCCACCTACTTCCACCCCCATCCTATTCACATCCACATTCATTTTGCATGTGTGTTAGTGCATTCATTTGACGGCCCAAATAGCTACCCCTACGTGTTGTGTGTTATGTATGATTAATGAGAAACATTGCCAATTACTTGTTATACACCTTTCTTTTGACACAGTTTCCACCCATTTCCCAATCATTTTCCATTCACTTCCCACCTACTTCCCCCCCCTCATCCTATCCACATACCACATCTATGCCCTAACATTTCGCATGTGTGTTAGTGCATTCATTCGACTGCCCAAATAGCCACCCCTACGTTTTTTTAATTTTTTTATTTAGGAGTATACAAATTAGGTTTAACAATAACAATATAGGGTAGAATATGACAGAGAAGGGATACAAGAAGAAGATGATGAAATGACAAATGGAAAATGGAAAAGGAAGAAGACTCCGCTCCCGCGGAACCGCCGCAAAGCACTACTTCGCGGGGCGGATGGCGGTCATGTTAGCCGCTCAATCTGTTGGAGGAGGAGGAGCGCCGACTCCTTTCCCTAAGCCGCAGGTCTTTGAGGATTGCCGCCGCCATATTGGTAATAGCTTGCCATCCAGACTCATTCTTTAGCATGCAGTCTACTATATTGCTCGCGCTGAGCTGTGTGCTTGTGGCGTGGGAAGCTTGGTCACGTTCACGCCAATATAGGGGGCAGTCGAAAAATGCATGCTCCACATCCTCGATAGCGCCGTCTCCACAGTGGTCGCAGTACGGGTCTTCTTCGTGCTTAAAGCGGTGAAGATATGCCTAGTAGTCTACCTGACCATGCCTTGACTAAGCCAAGGCTCCAGGGTTGGTATTAGCCGGTGGGTCAATCTTCCATTTATTCCTTGCAAAGCAACGTCTTCGGACACAGTGCAAAAACAGCTAGCGATTCTGAGGGCGCACAGCCTATATACGGACTTGCACTGTCTGCTGTAAATGGGTATCTCCATGGCTGGAGAACAGAAGAAGGAGGTAGTGATGAAAGGATGAGAGGAGAACAGGACTGCAGTGATGCAGTGAGTAAGGAAAGGAAGAAGAGAGAAGCGACGCGCCGTAGAGGATCGGTGGTAGTGAAAGAGACTAAACAGTGACTTGACAGTGATAAAGAGATATGACTAAATAGTGACTGAATGACTAAGTGAAGAGAACATTATTTTGTGAATTTTTCTCTAAGCAAGCTGATTTTGTATGGAGAGCTGTGATTTTGAAATAAGCTTACGTTTAGCCTCCTGCTATTTTGTTTTGGGCCTCTAAGATTAGCCATCAGTCTGGTGATAGCAGTTGTCACTTTTGCTGCTTTGGTGCTGGCATGCTCGAGGTGCTGTTTGAAGCTGAGTCTGTGGTCCAAGATGACACCTAGGTATCTAATGGCTGGTTGCGACTCAATGGTGATTGATCCCACCCTAACGGACGCCTTCTCCACTTTCTTTCTGCTGCTAATCAAGACAGCTTCAGTTTTTTGCTCAGCGAGCGAGAGCCCGTTTTCTGCTAGACACATCATTATCTGGTCGATCGCTGTACTGCAGTTTCCGGTGCTTCGCAACTGATACCAGCGCTATGTCATCAGCAAAGCCAACAAGAGAGCAGCCTTCCGGGAGTGGTAAACGCAGGACGCCGTCATACATGACATTTCAGAGGATTGGTCCTAGTACCGAGCCTTGTGGGACTCCTCCACTCACTAGGTACTGGTGTTGGCCTGCATTTGAGCTATACAGGAGCACACGGTCCTCGAAGTAGCTCACTATTAGATGGATCAGGTACTGTGAAACGCGGCCCAGTTGGCCGAGTTGAAATCATTTTTAACATCGATCGTGCAGACCAGACAATACTTCTTGGACCCTTCTGCCCATCTCGTGCCTTCTATGGTGTCAGTGGCCAGTTATAGCGTCTGTGGTGCTTCGGTGCTTTTGGAATCCATACTGCTGTTCGGATAGTCCGCGTCTACTTTCAAGCTCGCTCTCCAGTCGATTACATATTATCCTCTCAAAAATCTTGCCAGTCGTATCCAGCATGCATAGGGGCCGATACGAAGACGGGTTGTCGAGTTCTCTGCTGTTTCCATATGCGTGGTATAGTGCGCTCGGTGATACATTTGTTGTACATGTCCCCCCTACGTGTTGTGTGTTATCTGTGGCGACAACCAACACTTATTTATCTTATTGTACCGTTTGTCTCGTTTTTAATATAGGCCAATACTCTTGGTCAAGTGTCATATGGCCATTAGCAACTACAACCACAAGAATTAGAAAGAGAGAGTAATCGTTCGAAAGCCGCTTATGAGTCGAATCGACATACGCCGATGAGCCTTTCTGGCTTCTCGTGCCTCCGCCCATACCGGCGCAGCGTATTGGGTGGTGTGGTTAGCCACTATTTTAGCTTCAGCCTAGCCAGCGCAGCCGCCGTTTTTGTCTCCCCAGCATACTGAAGGTGGTCCCAAATATTTAGTCTCCTGTCGAGGAGTATTTCCCAGGTACTTTAGGGTGATCGCTTCCTCGCGTCGCCTATCGTAATCTCGATGCTCTCCACCTTTTTTCGGCTGCTTTTAGGATTACTTCCGTTTTGGACCTCGAAGATGCAATTGTTGCGAGTTCGTTTTTTGTTATTTTCCAAAATTTTTATTTTTTTTTACTTTTTATAACCCCTTTGTGTTTATGTTTTTACAATATATATACAATTTACACAATTATAAAATTATAAAACCACTCATATTTTTTAATACTCCTATATGTTATTATTTATCTTGTGGTCTTTCCGTGTCGTACCACAATACTTTGTCCTAAAATATTGTGCGATTATTCTAATGGTTAGGTAATGTGGCATGCTTGCAATTCTTCGCTCATGGCAGTGAGGATATGGTTCCTGTTTGCCGAGTTGAATGCATTGCAAACGTCCAATGTGACCAGCGAGCAATACTCCTTCGACCCGTATAGGCATCGTTCTGCCTCAATGGCCCTTTGGTCTATATTATGCACCTTCTCTAGCGCATCCAGTGTGCTTCTGCCGGGTCTACATCCATACTGCTCATTCGCCAGTCCGGAGCTTCCCTCGGTGATTTCTTCCATTCTCGCACAGATTACTCTTTCGAAGAGTTTTCCATCTGTGTTTAGGAGGCAGATTGGACGGTAGGATCCAGCCTCGTTTGCGGGTCCTTTGTTCTTTGGGAGTAGGACCAGTCTTTGCTGCTTCCAGCATTGTGAAAAGACTACCTCTCCATAAGGCATGTTTGGTATACCTTACAGAATACCTCCGGTTTACTTTTCGCTGCCGTTTTGACGATTTCGCTGGGAATTCCGTCCAATCCGGCATGCCTGCTGCAATAGTAATTTCCTCCGGGCTTACTACGATACCGTCAATATGTGTGCTGCTTGTCCACAGAGGGTTGCTGTTCCTCTGCGCTGGGAACAGGGTTTCAACAATTTCCTTCATAACCTGCGGATTGGTTGGAGCCTTTCCACCTTTTACGAGTTGTGTATGTTCGAGAGTTGTTGTTGCTCTAAGCCTAACCAGATGCTTTGTGCCGGGTATTCGGAGCCAACAACAAAACCTTTGCTCGGAGAGAAATAATAGAGAGAACATATGAGAATAAGCTTCATTTCTAGACTGATTTCAGTACTGTGAAAGTAACCCATGAGTTTAGTATTGAAATCATGCCTGAAAGAAGCGAAGGCCCTGTCTGTGTTAAATTTATTACTGATTCAGTACTGAAGGGTTAGAACATCTGATTAGGCCAAGTTAACTTCGTTTTCGCCTGCACTTCAAGGATTATTGGATATAATAAATACATACTAAATAGTTGATGAAAGCAAATAGTCTGTGAATAGATTTAGCTGAAGCTGGTCTATTCAATGGTGAAAGAGAAATCACAAATCAGCCAGCATGTGTGAGTGATTCGTTGGATATTTCAATGAGTTCACAGATGCTTAAAAGTAATTCACTTGGGTGGCTGCTTCCTGAGCTTTGAGTGAAACGTCCTTCGTGGCACAGACACACACACACACACACGCGCAGATGCATTGAGTCTCAAACAATGTTTGCACTTGAGCACACAACTTGTAAATAAGCCATGCATTTACATTGTTCCTTCTTTCCCCCACCCCCCCCCTCACGCGCGCGCCCTCTAAAAGTTTTTGTTGTTGTGGCTGCATCTCATATTTTGTAGCCTCTTTAAACGGTTCCTAAGTGCAGTTACCATGTATATGTATATGTAGGGCGTAGGTGTCTTGGGCGTGCTATTCATTGTTGGCCCTGAGAATTTCTTATCTTTCGGGTAACTTAACTTTTGACTTGAGAAATTCATCAATCACTCTTTACCCCCATTTGACATTGACCATTTAAATGGGATTTAGTTGACATATACTCGAAATTGAATATGCCAATCACAAAGGCACATTGACAACTGCCAACCTTCGTCCAAGTACGATTTAACTTTCAATTTTAGTTCCCAATCGCCGGCAGGGTTAATAATAGTCAAAAGTTTACACACGCACACACGCTCACTGAGCAGACACTTTTGCTTGTTTACACTGAACTTTTACCAGCTTTTGTGCAATTCACGACGACTTTGTTAGCCAACTGCAGTTGGTAGAGTTTAAGTTCTGACATGCTGAAAGGCATATGCCATAAAATATGACCATAAAAGCAGAGTCCAAGGAAAGACAAAGGCAGTTAAACAAAGTTATTGATGTTAGGTGATTCGGGTTGATAAAAGAGCAAAACCAGTTGGGAGAATAGCCAGCAAGGCAAGAAATGGAAGTTTATTTCGGGAAAAGTACCTTAATTGCCAAATCTTTGTCAAATTATTTTCTTCCTTTCGTTGATATCCATACTGTAGGTTCCAGTTATTTTATCAGACCCTTAATGTCAGTCAACTCGACGACATCAGCTTTAGACGCACAGCACACATGTCCAGTCAGCCCGACGACATACAGCTACTATCTGCCAGCTCCAATCACAGATCCAGTTCATCTAACTAGTTTGCACATCACTAACAACTACCGATGCTCAATACTCCTGCCTTTTTATGTATCTTACATCTCTAACTCACACACACTTAACTCAACTAAATAGTTAACGTGGCGTACGCCATTCCGAGTGGCACCTCTATTCGTTACCGGAAATTTAACAACTCCGTCTTCCAAATTTTTTTGAGAAATGCCTCGAACTTAAACATAATTTTTGTTTAAAACTATAAAACCTTAAGCTCGAGTAGACAAAGGGTCACAGTGGAGGCCCCATCTATTGGTCAGTTTTGGAAATTTTTCAACAACCATTGTTCAAAGTACGTAGTGGCGCCATCTACTGCACAGTATTGAAAGTCCCTCAACTAGCCTTGTTCGAAGCAGAAATAAAATTGTTGTATGAATAAATATTAAAAATTCCTTTATTCTAAACTTCCGAATGATATACAGTATTCTAACAAATCTCTTTTCCAAGAGACTATACATTTGGAAAAATTTTTCTTTCATAGAGGACTAGCTCAAGATTATTTTTCCAAATAAAATAGATGCTTTAACAGAACCACAGAGGCGCACCTGCACCATTAAGCTTGCCTTATTCCTTATTTAGATCTGCTTTATGTCCCAACGAAAGCCTTAAACAGTAGCAACCTTTCTTGTATCTGGCTTTTACTGCAACTGAAATTGTTCTGTGATGATAAATTGCTGACCATGCAATTAAGAATGCCATCCACCCCTCTACGTTCTCAGTTGACTCCAAGCTGAGTATGTAATAAACAATGGCGAATGGCGTTCGAGTTGACAGCGAGACACTAAAACGGTAATTGCATGTAAACATCGTTGGGTAGGTTTACCGAGATGCTGTGGTAGAGAAAGAAGCATGGGTTAATCAGATAGTGAACGATTGATTGATTGATGTTGACAAAAGTTGATGAATGTATTGTCTTTTGGTTTGGTTTTTAAATGATATGATGATTCAGAGCTTGAGCGGAGACCTCAGACGATTGACAATAGATAGTCTCATTCTATATTCTATTTCTATTCTATTTCTATTCTATTTCTATTCTATTTCTATTCTATTTCTATTCTATTTCTATTCTATTTCTATTCTATTTCTATTCTATTTCTATTCTATTTCTATTCTATTTCTATTCTATTTCTATTCTATTTCTATTCTATTTCTATTTCTATTCTATTTCTATTCTATTTCTATTCTATTTCTATTCTATTTCTATTCTATTTCTATTCTATTTCTATTCTATTTCTATTTTCTATTCTTTTCTATTCTATTTCTATTCTATTTCTATTCTATTTCTATTCTATTTCTATTCTATTTCTATTCTATTTCTATTCTATTTCTATTCTATTTCTATTCTATTTCTATTCTATTTCTATTCTATTTCTATTCTATTTCTATTCTATTTCTATTTTCTATTCTATTTCTATTCTATTTCTATTCTATTTCTATTCTATTTCTATTCTATTTCTATTCTATTCTATTTCTATTCTATTTCTATTCTATTTCTATTCTATTTCTATTCTATTTTATTTCTATTTCTATTTCTATTTCTATTCTATTTCTATTCTATTTCTATTCTATTTCTATTCTATTTCTTCTATTTCTATTTCTATTCTATTTCTATTCTATTTCTATTCTATTTCTATTCTATTTCTATTCTATTTCTATTCTATTTCTATTCTATTTCTATTCTATTTCTATTCTATTTCTATTCTATTTCTATTCTATTTCTATTCTATTTCTATTCTATTTCTATTCTATTTCTATTCTATTTCTATTCTATTTCTATTCTATTTCTATTCTATTTCTATTCTATTTCTATTCTATTTCTATTCTATTTCTATTCTATTTCTATTTATTTCTATTCTATTTCTATTCTATTTCTATTTTCTATTTCTATTTCTATTCTATTTCTATTCTATTTCTATTCTATTTCTATTCTATTTTCTATTTCTATTCTATTTCTATTCTATTTCTATTCTATTTCTATTCTATTTCTATTCTATTTCTATTCTATTTCTATTCTATTTCTATTTCTATTCTTTTCTATTTCTATTTCTATTCTATTTCTATTCTATTTCTATTCTATTTCTATTCTATTTCTATTCTATTTCTATTCTATTTCTATTCTATTTCTATTCTATTTCTATTCTATTTCTATTCTATTTCTATTCTATTTCTATTCTATTTCTATTCTATTTCTATTCTATTTCTATTCTATTTCTATTCTATTTCTATTCTATTTCTATTCTATTTCTATTCTATTTCTATTCTATTTCTATTCTATTTCTATTCTATTTCTATTCTATTTCTATTCTATTTCTATTCTATTTCTATTCTATTTCTATTCTATTTCTATTTCTATTCTATTTCTATTCTATTTCTATTCTATTTCTTTTCTATTCTATTTCTATTCTATTTCTATTCTATTTCTATTCTATTTCTATTCTATTTCTATTCTATTTCTATTCTATTTCTATTCTATTTCTATTCTATTTCTATTCTATTTCTATTCTATTTCTATTCTATTTCTATTCTATTTCTATTCTATTTCTATTCTATTTCTATTTCTATTCTATTATTCTATTTCTATTCTATTTCTATTCTATTTCTATTCTATTTCTATTCTATTTCTATTCTATTTCTATTCTATTTCTATTCTATTTCTATTCTATTTCTATTCTATTTCTATTTTTCTATTCTATTTCTATTCTATTTCTATTCTATTTCTATTCTATTTCTATTCTATTTCTATTCTATTTCTATTCTATTTCTATTCTATTTCTATTCTATTTCTATTCTATTTCTATTCTATTTCTATTCTATTTCTATTCTATTTCTATTCTATTTCTATTCTATTTTTCTATTCTATTTCTATTCTATTTCTATTCTATTTCTATTCTATTTCTATTCTATTTCTATTCTATTTCTATTCTATTTCTATTCTATTTCTATTCTATTTCTATTCTATTTCTATTCTATTTCTATTCTATTTCTATTCTATTTCTATTCTATTTCTATTCTATTTCTATTCTATTTCTATTCTATTTCTATTTCTATTCTATTTCTATTCTATTTCTATTCTATTTCTATTCTATTTCTATTCTATTTCTATTCTATTTCTATTCTATTTCTATTCTATTTCTATTCTATTTCTATTCTATTTCTATTCTATTTTTTCTATTCTATTTCTATTCTATTTCTATTCTATTCTATTTCTATTCTATTTCTATTCTATTTCTATTCTATTTCTATTCTATTTCTATTCTATTTCTATTCTATTTCTATTCTATTTCTATTCTATTCTATTTCTATTCTATTTCTATTCTATTTCTATTCTATTTCTATTCTATTTCTATTCTATTTCTATTCTATTTCTATTCTATTTCTATTCTATTTCTATTCTATTTCTATTCTATTTCTATTCTATTTCTATTCTTCATTTCTATTCTATTTCTACTCTATTTCTATTTCTTTAATCGACAAAACATTTGTGCTTAGATTTTAAATTACTTAAAATTACTTTAACAAAAATGAAAATGAAACTTGTCAGTCATTAGCCACAAAATAGGCAAAGCCATTTACCTCCTTTTAACGGCCAATGAATAATTCATTCGTTATTCCACTTCGTCCAGGACACGCGCCAATGATTAAATCAAATTACTTGAGCCTGTTGGCAACTCCAAGACCCAGTCAAAGTCAAGGTTAACAGTCTTGTCCCTTATCAGAGCCATGTGCAAATTCTGCCCGAGGCCTTTAATGGTTTAATTAGAGCCAACTGATTTTAATTCAGTTTCTGTAGCAAGAAGTCGACATTAAATACGAAATCATTGCCAGACTTTCTCTCCATATATATATATATATATTGACAGGAAGCAAACAAACTTTCTGAAATAAATGAAGCAAAAGGGTCACCAAAGCAAAAAAAAAAGGGTTCGGCCAGCAAATCAAATGTCCCAAAAATCAAAGCAATAAATGAACAAAATATAAAGGAAGAGTTGAGCGTTAAGGAAAGCCACTGATTTAACTTTTGACATACCAAAAGTGCAACCAAATGACATTCCATCAACTGTTTTGACACTGGCTACTCAATCGAGTGTTTCGAATGCACATCAATCAATCAAAAAATCAAGAGAACGTTTGAAATTTGGTCGAAAAACACACACCTTAAATTGTATCTTTGGCCCAACGCTCGAAAGTATGCAACACATTCCTTACTTTGCATTGCAATGTCCGCATAAAACTTTCAACAATTTGCCACAAACTCGCAAGGAAAGCTGCCTAGTGGGCGTCCAAGTGACAGAGACAGAGGCAAACGAATTTACTTATGTTTATGCGCGCGTTTATTTACGACTCAAAATTTGAATAATTTACGATGGCGTCGCCAGCAAAAAGCCCAGAACAAAAACCAAAGCACAGCCCAGGACAGAGGACATGGTACATTGAATTCTCGCTTGGCTCCAGTTACGGCTCAGCAAATTGTGTGTTTCGAGTGGTGGTCACTGGGCTGGGGGGCAATTGGGTGAGTTTGGGTTTGTCTAAACTTGCGCTTGAATGAAGCATAAAAACGATACCCAACAGCAACTACAACAACAGCAACTGCAGTGAACAGATTGCAACAACGTCCAGCGGAAATACCGGACGAACATAAACGGAAACACAAAATGCCGCCATAAAACGGAAGTTAAATTATTGCAATTGTGTTGGCAGACGCTTTTCATAACAGTGAATTGTGGCTACAGGCTGTTGTTGGTGCTGCCACTACAGAAATAGGTGTGTTCGGCAGTTGTTTCAAAGTGTGTTCAATGATTGTGGGAAACCAACAATTAGGCAAAATATTGCATTGAATTTGGCTGACAGAAAAGTGAGTGAGTTTAGTCACTAGCCTATCTACCATGTATATCAGGGGTGCCCACACCCAGCTTACGGCAGTGTAGACAGAGATAAACTACAAGAGAGATACTAAAAAAAATTTATTTAAAGAAGGCTGGTTCGGTTACGTTTATCTACAATAATTACTTCACAATATACTTTAATCATAATAATTCCTTAAACGGAGCAGCATTACGATGGGTAAATTAACAAAAAGGTTATGTATATATCAATATAATAAAGGAGTTTAACAATAATGGCGTGTAAAATTTATAAAATAATTAGAGCGATTAACCTTGAACGATGCAATTAAATTCCAAATAATTCAGAAGAGTTTTCATTATAAAATTTCCAAAAATTTTTCTTTAATTTAAAGGTGAAACTTTGGTATTAAAACGAAGCAACAAAAAAACTATTAAGCGATCATATTTACAAGCAAAATTGCGAGGTATCAAAAATCCAATCAAAATCATAGAAAAAAAAAAATGACAAGGTAAGCCCTCTCTTTAAATAGTCTTTCTGTATGTACTCTCTGTACTAACTTTATTTAATGAAGGTTAAACCAATGACTCACATGTTTTAATTATCCTCGAAGCGCTTTCCACTCGATTGCATCGGCTGTAAATATATTTGAAAGTACACCATATATAAATGTGTACGCCCGACTGATATGGTGACATATTATCAACGCCCAGCCTAAACGGCTTATCCTACAGGTTTGAGATTTGGCATAGACCTTCGTTTAGTTATGCAGGCGCGCACTAAGAAAAAAAAATTTGGACAATTTTTTGACCAATCTTCTGAAAAGGCCAATTAAAGGTTTGTATGGGGTCATAACGGTTGTCCCGCTCAGGCAATGTTGTTGAGTCGCTGAGAACGCGAGAGAGAGTGAGAGCGCGCTGAGTGCGTGTATATGTATGTGTGTGTTTTTTTTTTTTCACAAAACAAGCAATAAATTAAATTGAGAATGGCCTCATCCAATTGCATTGAATCTTATGGCACATACAAAACACATCGATAGCTTTAACAATATGTTGACCGTATATATCACAATATAGTAGTTAAAATTTCACAAAGCTAGAAGCCAAAAATTGTGCGTGTGTTTTTTCTGTCATATGCACAACAGACACAGCCGTCTTTTGTTAGAGGTGAGATCGGAAAAGTGATGGCACACATGTCGTGAGCAGTTTTCTTAAAATTAGTTGTCTCCTTACCTTATTTGCGAGTCTTTGTTAATAAACTAGGCTGTGAGTTGATAATCTTAGATATTTATATCGATTGAAACTCCTAAAAATTCGTTCGAAAAAAATTGTTTGAAGGATAAAAAAAATGTATTGCCAAAACAGCTTATTTTTCAATTAAACTTTTTGCAGATAAAAAATCAGAGGGCAGCGGGAATTGTGACCTTTATTAGAAATATTTTTATTTTTTTCCGATTTTAAATAAGAAATGTTAAGTTTGCTTCTAATATTTTCTATTTTTAAGAAATGAATTTTTCCTGTTTTGGTTGCCGCATAATAAAGACACATAGGTACACATGTTTAAATAGTTACATATCTCATACTGCGTTGATTTACATAAATTGATCAGAAAAGAATATTGTGGAGATCTAATATAAAATAAATGTATATAGGTGCGCTCTTATAAATAAAATGTCCCTTGACCATAAATTCACTACATAGACCTTTGAAGAAAAATAACAATAGTCTGTTCGGCATTCACAAGACAGAAAGGGAATAATTTGTAATTCTGTTCCTTAGGACGGGACGGGATAGAATTTAATATGTGTAAAGAGCCACTGCATTTTCCACGCTTTACTTAATCCTCCTTTCCAGATTGATTTATTTAATCCACCGAAAATTCGAAAATGTCTTAAAATATAAGAAGATAAGAAATAATTTCCTTTTTAACAAAAAGTGTTCAGAGAGAGAAGTCGCGGCGGGTTCAGCTAGTATATTATATATTGGTCACTTTACTAAAGATCGGCTGTAAAAAAGAATGAACTTCGCCGAAGAAAGTTTTTAACAGACCTAAAAGGAATTTTTAACTTTAGCTCTTTAAATATCTTCTTTTAGAGCTCACACCGCCCAAGAAAAGCGATAATCTTTATACTGGTTAAATTTAGGTACGATATTCCTTTATGTTCTCACCAATTGGGAAAATTATGCTTTCCTTAAAGCAGCTGGGAATGCAGTTAGACGACAGGACCTTATTGTAAGCCTTTGTCAACATCTCAATACACATTGGGGAGGCAGTTTTAAAAACTCTAGGAACGGCTTTGTCTTTACTGCCCTGATGGCAAGGTACACCTCATCGACTGTCATTTCGGCATCCAGTGTTTCATCTAGCAATAACGAAGTAGAATAGGCAATTTGGTTGTTCGGGGTTTCTACAAAAAGCATGGAATTAAAGTGCTCTGCAAGTTCAGATGCCTTTGCCTGGAGACCCATTTAGCTTCCTGACCAAGGCCCAAAAATCTTTGCTATTATTGACCCAGGCGATTTCAAGTTCCATTCGTTGGTAATAGAGCTGCTGTTTAAGCATGCAGAGTGATTTGTAGGCGCAGTTTGCCAAGTGGTATTCTGCCTTAGATTGGCGGGTGTTTTCAGTCCTGACGGAGTGCAGTAGTTTAAAGGATGCAGTCCGTGTCGAACCAAGACTCCAAAAGGGAGGGTTTTCGAGGCTGCGAATGCATTCGCTGATGCATTCTTTGCTTTATACTTATCAACCTAACTTATTACTAACTGTTACTTTCTGGTCTAATTCCAACTTAATTCCGTTCCCAACTCGATCCGTTTTGATCACGACTATTTATTTCAAATTCAATTCCATTCCGTTACGATTCCGACCCTTGTCTATCCGCTCTCTTTAGGTCGCTTCACGTTCCGAACCCAATTTTAAAACTTAATGTTGTCCCTACCTTAAATACATCGGCCATCGGCATACAGCCTTCCTGATCCTGACCTCAAATTTAAGTTTCCCGTCCAAACTTGTTCTAAAAACCCGCCGAATCAGATAATCATACAAAATCTACATTAACAAAGCGCTTAGTTTAAAGTTTTAGAGGCTTCTGACACTGAAGTTTCCCCAAAGACTACCAAAAAGGATCTTTGCTATACCCCCTACTTTATTATTTCCACTAATCCTTGGGCATGCATTCACACACAGCCTTAGTAAATTCCGTGCACTTGGCTGTTCCACCCAAATCTTGTGTGCGACACTTGGTCTCCTTGTACAGGGTTAGTATACCACACTCTATCTTATCTGCATACTTCTCCAGCTTCAAATCGCGCAACATCAATACAGCTGACAGCAACAAGCCCGTTGGATTGGCCAAATCCTGGCCAGCTATTTTCCTATTCGGTCGTATCATCGAATCGAAAATTAAACCCTTAGAGCTAACGCCATAGCCAGGACACAGAGCTCGCCCGCCCACAATACTGGCTGCCATCACGGTCAGCACATCGCCATACATGCTGGACGAGACCAGCACATCATTGCTCTCTGGATACATTAAAAGATTCAATGCTGCCGTGTCCATGTATCGCTCCTCAAATATGCGCGTTTCCATATGCTTGTGCGCCTCCTGTCGCATGGCCGCCAGGAAATTGCCATCGGTTAGCCGCATTATGTTGGACTTGTGGGCGCAGGTAATCTTTTTGCGCTTCATCTCCTGGGCATAGCGAAAGACATAGCGTGCAATGCGATTGGCTCCTCTGGTGGTGCAAATCTTGATGGTCTGCATTACTCCTGGTATAATGCGATGCTCAATGCCCGAATAGTCGCCCTCCGCCTGGTCACGTATAATAACGCAGTCCATTTTGCCATAGGGATTCTCGTGACCCACAATATCGCGACAGATGGCCACATAGGCAAACAAATCAAATTTCTTGATCAGCTGTTTGTGCCATTTGCGATCGTAGATGGGTCCCTTAAGGGCCACCTTATTGCGACACATGGACTCGAGCAATTCAGGCAACACCTGCTCACCATCGGCATCTGTGTGCTCCGTAAAAATGTCCCACTCTATGGGCACCTGGGCAGCGGCACATACCTCCATTACAGACTGAATTATCTCACAGCCCACACCGTCGCCTTGGATCACAGTACAATGCCTGGGCTTGCCTTGCTGATCCTGGCCATTTGAGCACCTGCTCTTAGCCGCCAGTTGCGCACAATCCTTGGACTTGCCACTGGCCCAGCGTAAGCCCAGCCAAATGGTTCTCCGACCCGTACCCACTGCTTGCCTACGCACAGAATTCATGCCCGAAACAAACAACAAAAAATGAACTTTGAATTTTGTTAGATTTAAATTGTTGACATCGAAATGTTTGTTTATTTGTTGATTGTGCCAACTAAGCTTTTGGCAGTGTTTCAATGGCATTGTCATAAATCCCGAGGCTGCAACTTGGCTGCAACTCAAGTGGGTCAAACAGGGAATCTAAGTACTAAGTCGCACTTTAATGATACACCTGGACCCCCATTGGGGAAGGAGCAAGTAAAACTGACAAATGACTTGTCAACAGTTTTTGGCGTTTGCTGCCTGCGAATAAATGACCGCTGTGATATACGGCTGGGGGCGTGGCAATTATGAGCAGGGAACGCTGATTTTTGGGTGTGAAGGCCATTAAAAGCAGACAACAACAGTAACAGGCCTCATTGCCGCAACTCAATCACATTGCCTAAGAAAAATATTTTAATATGGTCCAAGTAATTATTCAAGGATTTAAGGGACCAACCACTGAGCTTAAGAAAACACTTTTTCCCCGCAGCTTTAGCTTTAATTTTTGTAAGTTTTTCTACTCTGTACCAAAGGTACACAGAGTATATTAAGCTCAACCGACGCTTGCTGCAATGGGACGAATTTCACACTAAGGCGCTTAGCGGAGCTACCACCGTTGGTATCAAAAATGATCTCTTCTTCGGCTAAATGCATGTATGAGATAAGCTAAATGCACTCTTTCGTTCTCTTTCGCATTGACTCTCTCTCTCTCTTTCTCTCTGCTTTTGCTAAAGCCCCATACAGACATCCGAAGTACGTAATTGAGCTAACTTCTCCCTATGTTTTGTCGCCGTGGAACGTAAGAGCAGTGTGACCAGACTTAAGAAAACATTACGCCAAAAAGGGTCTAGCCCGATAAGGGAAGGGGTGCGGCCTAAAGTCTGGGATTTTAAATTTCCTTTATAGTAGGATTGATCACTTCAAATCAAACTGATCTGGTCTAATGTTGGGTCATTGTGACGCCAGGTCCTTGAGATATCCTCAAAAGTCGTTTTTTATAAGCTTTTTTTTAAAGTAATAACTCGGGAGACATGAAATAAATTGCTAGTGATAGAGAATTGATCAAAGTTTTTTGAAAATTGACATACACCGAAAAACATTTTTGGTATAATTAAAAAGAATATTAGAATGTGATTGTTTTGGCAGTTCGCGTTGGACCGCCATCTTAAAACTTTTCCTGGAATTTCCTCTACCCTTAAAGCCAATTACCTGAAAGTTTAAAACGAAATCGAAGATACGCTTCATAAAGATAAACTCAAAACAAATATATATATATTTACTCTGATTAAAACTTTATATTATATTAATTAATTATTTCACAGTACAACATTAAAAAAACCGCCATAAGACCTTCAGTTATGATAAAGGGACCTCTGTTAGCATCACCTCATACTCAGTTTTTTAAATGAAGCCTCGGTTCGCGATTTATGGGTACTTTTGTACTTGCAACACACAACGACAACAATTTTAACTTAGTTTTAAATGGCTTAAAATAATATTCTCCAAAATTCAACAAATGTGGACTTGGGGTCATTAGGAACGCCATATAAAATTCACTTAAATCGTGTAAACAGCTAAGGTACCTCCAGAAGGAGTTACACCTTCAATCTTGAACATCTTTAAAAGCGCGGAAGATTTTTAAACTGTTGTTTATGATGGCATAATGGCTATTGTCGGAGGTGCCACAGAAACCTCTTCCAACAAAATTCCAACCGAATTCCAGTTCTGGTGCCACAGAAATTTCTATTGGTTGGTTTCAAACCTCTAATGTTTTAAGAGATTTTGCAAAGCGCTTTTCTCACTAGCGCCTTTTGTCGAAGTGGCGCCATCTGCAGCTAGCGGATTGAGGGCTGAAACTAATTCCTCATGTTTGGCGCCAACAAATTTTAAATTTTGCATTATATTGGTGGAGAATGCGACTTAAAAAATTGAATTATTATTTAAAAATGCATCATAGAACATATAACTACAATCAAAAAAAAAATTTCGGTTAATCATTAAATTAACCCATATCCAAAAAAAAGGGAAATTTTTTGGCGAGAGATCCAGCCTTGTTCTTAGAGATGGAACATCAATAGGAACATCTGGTGTTCCAATTAGATTTTCTAATTAGATAATTAAATCTCTAGAAGTTCTGTGGCACCAACGAATTTTTCGAGAGATTTACAAACCAACCGTCGGCAAAATCTCTATAGATTTCTGTGGCACCCCCGTGTATGTCCCTAAGATATGATACTCAATAGCCAAATAACCGCGACTCACCCACAAATCCAATTTATATAGGCCATAAACAACATCTAAAAATAGACAAATCTGCGCTTTCAGTTTTGCCTACGAAGACTTGGTTCGGGGTTTATAGGCAAATTTTGGACCAGCAATTGTCTTTGAACAACATT
>JAEIFU010003766.1:0-24384 GCA_018904235.1 Lordiphosa stackelbergi | reverse complement strand
ATCATGTACTCCGTGCTACTGTTGATCTCTCTACCCACTGTGCTGTGTCCGTAGCTTTGTAGCGCCATGGTGCCTGCCGCGCAAAGACGTTGGGCAGTCCTGTGTGCAGTGGGACGTGCTTGGATGTCCAGGGCGTTGACACCTAGGATGTGTTCCAGTGCTTTTGTTGGAGTAGAGCAGTGGCTGCCGCTGGGCCTTTTCCATCAGCTTTAGATATGTGGACTTCTCTGTGGCTTGCTACCATACCAATATACCGTGTAGTAGTATCGGTCGTATAACTGATATGAAGAGCCAGTGCGTTAGTCTTGGTGATAGGCCCCAAGTGCTGCTTAGCATCTTCTGGGATGCATATAGCGCATTGATTGCCTTTTTCGCCCTTTTTTCCACATTGAGTCTTCAGGATAGTTTACTATCGATTACTACTCCAAGGTATTTTACGATGTTTATTGGCGTTAGCGGTGTTCCATTTATCGTGGGTAGAGACCATTGCGGTACCTTGTATCTCTTGGTGAAGAGAATGAGGTCCGTCTTCTCCGCATTGATGCTAAGTTCGGCTTCTGTGGCCCACTTTAGTATCTCTCTGAGAGAAGAATCCATGATTGAGCTTTTATGACAGGCTTTTATATATTCTGCAGCTCAGCAGGTTATATATCCAGGAGTCCAATGCCGTGTGTTTTCCTAGGGCTCTTAGGCTTCGCATGCTTTTGTAGTGAAGTTGTTAAATGCAACCAGAATGATGCCTCAAGAATAAATGCCTCAAGAATGATCCCAGGGCAATTTCCTGATGGTACAGTGCCTGCTCGATGGTGTTCTAAAGAGTGTAGCGCTGTTTCCACCACTTTCCCTTTCGTGTAGGCGTGCTGGTTACCCTCCAAGATCAGGTTCATGCCTTCTCTTATGTGAAGGTCCAGTGTGAGGCTAATGGGCCTGTAGTCTTTTGGTTGCACGTGACTGCATTTCCCTGCTTTGGGCAGGAATACAACACGTGCTGTCCTGCAGGCCACAGGTACATAGCTCCACCTCAAGCATGCTATGAAAATGGATTGTAGCCATGGGACAATTGCGCATTTGATCTTTTTCTGGAGTAATGATATTATCTGGGATGTTGGCTGGAGCAGAAGTTTCTCCATGAGTTTTGTCTTGCCTTCCGTACTTCTTTTTTGAAGACGCGTTTGTAGGATAAAAACTGGAAAACAACTGGACCAAATTGAATACTTCTTTTAACGGGCTTGTTCGTTAATGCTGCGCGAAAGTTTAGGAAAAAGACAACTCGAAAAATTTAATCTGTTCAATTAAATTACAGATAATCCTGTGGCGCAGAAGGCGGTCATTTCACTTCCCAGCTCAGCACATATGCTTTCTGATTTGTTCTGTTTTTCCAGTTGATTTACAGTTACAACCATTGTAATCTTTTCGTACGTTTGCTTGCTTTATTTTAGAAATATTAAAGGAAAATGATTGGTTAGTGGAAATTTTATGTTCTATTTATAGAATGTGACGATCACGAACGAAAAAGGAACATGCTATTGAAAGGGAACCTTCTCGAATCAGCAAGAATGATTGAGAAGAAGAGAAGCTTGTGCTGGGCAAAGTACGACTATTGAGCCTTATCGCCATACAGATAACTGTGTTTAGAGACACACTCTTGTTGAGATAATCCACGTCAAAAGTTGTGAAAAATCATAATCCAACGAAAACCTTCTGTTGAAATTGAAAACAACACAAATTGCGCTGCTACATTAAAGCGTTATGAGACCGCTTTAGCTAAAAAATATCAAACAATATTTTGGTATTACCAAATTTCAGTGTTAATGTTGCTATGTTTAGGAAAAATATACCAATTACCCGGAATCCTTAGTACGGCTGAGTACTGAGTCAGCACCGAATCTAGAAGGCCTAGTACGAAATCATGGCTTCCTTTACATGCATTTCAGGCATGAATTTAACACAGGGCTACTCAATAGCTAGTAGCCAAAAATTGGGATCTAATGTTACTCCACTGAAAAGCATTTTTTTTTTTATCAAAAAGGTAAATTCAAAATTATGAAAAGCAAGTCAAGCTCGGAAGAAAATATACTATTTCGTCGCAGAATGTTAACCCAATATTAACTTAGGAATTCAAAGCCATAGGAACCGCATTAATTGGTGCAGGGTATTTTGATATCGGGGCACTCGACCGCAACACTCTTACTTGTTTTATATTATCGTCATCTATAATATCTTTAAATCATGGGTATGTGTGGACGCGTGACTTCTTGGATAACCTTGAAACTGGTACAGAGTATGTCATAGTCTGGCTTGACGGACTTTCTCACTTGTTTCTTCCTGTAGTTATCTTAATCCTTGATACCAAGTCACCCAAAATTCATGCAATTGTTACCCAATGCTTTCTCTCTATGTGTTTTTTAACTGTAAACTGCAGTTCGTTTAACAAAGTTGTCGTCCAGCTGTCATTTTCGCTATTGCTGCTGCTGCTGCAGCTAGTGCTGATGCTGCTGATGCACTCCTGCGGTCGGCAACTTTTCATGTTGGCCAGCCCAAAAAATTACGCATGTAAATTGCATGTGCAAACCGCAAACGAGTTGTCCCTCTGTTGAGGGGGCCCAAATAAGGTGTCAATAAATTGTGTTGCTGCTTCTGTTGTTGCCTGCAGGCGTTTAATTTGCAAGTGTCAGATGTCAATACATTACTGGCTGACGATGACGTTGCATTAAAGTGCGTAATTATGGCCGAAACGGGCGATGACACAACCAACTAAGCCCAAGTCAACACAGCAACACCCCGCACCGCCATAGCTTTGGCACGAACTGAGTTCACCTTGGCTGGCCTTTGTGCGGCAATTTGCATTCAATTTCGGGCAGCTGCCAGCACTGACCCAGCCTCAAACTCCCAAACTTTAATTACAATGCACGCATGTTGCCTTCGCCTCGTTCTCATTTAAATCTATTATTTGGCAACACTCAAGTGTTGGTGGTGGCGGTGGCAGGGGTTGGTCTGGCGGGGGGGCTATTAAAAATTAATTTGACACTTTGCGCTTGCATGTCAAAGTATGTGAGGCCCTGTCCAAAAACTTTTGCCGGGCGCTTAGCTTGCATAATAATTAATGAATGCTGTGGGAGGGAGCAAATGGGCAAAATGTGAGAGCAAAAACTGCAATGGCCGTAATTAACGCGTTTCGTGTGCGACAAATGATGGTGCTCAGACTTAGTGCGGGGGCGGGGCACATTATTTTTTATGGCTCTGTGCGTGTTGTTATTGTTTATTAACTTGTTGCCAAGCTGCCAATTGGGTGGGGGACGATTATAATTGTTGTTTTTTTCGGGTCATGCATTTTAGCGCCTTGGTTTGATTGACAAATTGTAGCCCACTGTGACAGTCCTGTACCGCCAATTGACAGGCTGGAGCTTACTTATAACAAGTCAACTGGTTAAGCTGCCACGCAGTTGTATTTGGTCTTCCATAAATCGTACAATCAAGCTATATCCTGCCGCATCGATAGCCAAGCTTAACGCTGCTTATGCTTCTTTCCTGCTCCATTTACTGTGGTCACGTCTAAGCTCTCGCTACGGACGATGCATTGGTGTGTCAATATTTTTGGCATTTTGCTGCTTTTCTGTGGATTGTGTTTTGGCGAATTGCGTCGAGATGAAGCGGTAAGTTTGATCGCATTAAAATATTACATGAACATGCCAAAGGCCAAATTCTCAACTACTTAGTATCCACCGCCCGAGTTGCTCAAGGAACTGGCACCCGTCCATGATAGTTGTGTAAAGAAGACAGGTGTCACCAAAGGTAAGCAAACGGAAACAGTGCTCTAATCTCATTATGGCCCCATCCCAAGTGCACATTGGGAGGGTTGCCTTTTAAATTTTGGCATTTTGTAGCGAAAGCTGAATCCTTTACGTTTGATGTTATGCTCAGGGGTTCCTAGAAAAACATTTTGAAGTTTTCTGCTGGACACAATGAATAGAGGGAGGCAAAAAACACTTTCAGTTCTGTTTCAGAACAGGGTTTTGTTTCTGCCGCCCAGTCCTAACTAGGCATCTAATCACTTCTTTTCGTTCCCCACTATCGACGCCAGCTATGGCTGTTAAAGCTTGCAAAAAGCTCATTCTTCGTTTCAAATATAGGTAGAAAACAGGGATCGGCATATTGAGCAGCAAAGTTCAATATTTCAGCAATATTTGTTTCGAGTTGAAAAACCATAAAACGCTTTTTTAAGGCTTGAATGTGGTCAAAATATTGACACAATATATAGATAGTGCGAAAAACAGGGGTCGGCAAAAAGAACAGAAAAATGGCCACCAGTACAAAACATGAACAGATAGCGTTGAGCAAGCTCAGCGGTAAACTTTTCTCATATCTCATATGAGCAGCTTGAAATAATTGTTTTGAATATGAGACTTGTCGCCAATCGGAGTTTCTCATTTGGGTTTTTTGACAGCCAACTCACAACGAAGTGAGGTATTTTCCAGCATATCATATGAGATAACAGACAAGTTTAAGTACAGCTTAATCGCTTTGAAAAAGCTTTAAAGCTCGTTGGTTAAATGTGCTCAACACTTTAATAAATTTTCTCTGCTGACGTCTCTGCTCTCATTGCCGACCCCTGGTTCTTAACAAAAAATATTTCAGTACTAAATTATTGTTCTTCCACCGGACCGCAAATAAATAGGGCAACCCTCCACCCTTACCATTAATGCAAATAAGCACAAAGGTCATGTGTCACTGTATTTGTGTATATTCTACAGAGGCAATTAAGGAGTTCAGCGATGGCGACGTGCACGAGGATGAGAAGCTGAAATGCTATATGTACTGTGTCTTTGATGAGACAGATGTGCTCCACGAAGATGGGGAAGTGCATCTGGAGAAGTTGCTGGATCGTTTGCCCGACTCAATGCACGACATTGCGGTGAACATGGGTAAGCGCTGTCTCTATCCCAAAGGCGATACGAAATGCGAGCGCGCCTTCTGGCTGCATCGCTGCTGGAAGCAGGCAGATCCCAAGGTAAGATTAGCTTAGCCCAGTTCACGTTCCATGCTAATGAATTACTTTGCAGCATTATTTTCTCATTTGAGCGCTGACTGGACAAGATGCAACAGCGAGGGCAAGGAGATGCACTAGCTTTGTTTGGGATTTAGTTTGGACTTAGTGTGGATTTATGGTTTATGTTTATTCATTTGTTTTGCAAAATACAGAATTCCGAGTATTTAGCATTTTGGCACAGCTGCTGCCTTTGGGCCGGGATGAAATGCATAATTGTCGCGCCTGATCGATTGCTTTCATAAATCGCCTGACTGGCAATGACCCAAAGCATATTTAATTATTTAATTAGCGCTATCTAAAGAGCGCATCTATAATTTTATGCATCGACAAGCATTAATGGCGTCATAATAAAATTAATATGTTGCTGCCAGCCAGCTGCATGCGCCAGTTCTCCCCATAATTAAAAGGTCTACATTCCCAGTTGCAGCGGTTGCTGTTATACTATGCCAGTTGTCGGAGCGAATCACGAGTGGGTTTGAGTGAGGTGGCACAGATGAGAATTGAAATGAGCTTGAATTAAATCTCATACTCGAAATTTGAACATATTCTGCAGTGGTTCGGCAATATTTAGAGGACTTATTCTTTTAGTTTAATTTTCGGCACTTGAAACAGTATAGCCTGTTTAAACCTACAGTACATATTTAAATTTATGGAAATTAAACTAAAGGGTGATATTTTAAAAATAGAAAGTTTAAAAAAATAAACACATAAAATTCAGAAAAATGCATGAAATCTTTATTTGAATCGATAGTACGGTCCATATTATTTAATGTTTGAAGATTATTTCATGCAAATGTTGACCGTGACTGCGCCTCAAATGGTCTATCCGCTTGGTCCAATTTTGGCATACTCTTTCCAACATTTCGGCCGGAATTTCACGAATTAATGCATCAATGTTGCAACGTCAATTAAAGCGGGCTTGCGTATAGACATAAGCTTTAACATAGCCCCACAAAAAATAGACTAAAGGCGTTAAATCGCACGATTTAGGCGGCCAATTGACCGGTCCCGAACGTGAAATAAAATGTTCACCGAACTCGCCTCTCAATAAGTCCATTGTTGCGCGTGTTGTGTGGCATGTGGCACCGTCTTGTTGAAACCACATGTCATGCAAGTCAAGCTCTTGCATTGTGGGCAATAAAAAGTTGGATATCATCTCACGGTAGCGCTCACCATTCACAGTTACGTTACGATTCGCATCATCTTTGAAGAAGTACGGTCCAATGATGCCACCAGCCTATAAACCGCACCAAACTGTGACTTTTTCTGGATGCATTGGTAGCACTTGCAATGCTTCTGGCTGATATTCACTCCAAAATTGACAATTCTGCTTAAAATGAGCTTCGTCGCTGAACACAATTTTTCGGTAAAAAATTGGATCTTCGGCCAACTTTCCAAGAGCCCACATTCACCAAAAATTCTACGTTGCGGTAGGTCGTTCGGCTTCAATTCTTGCACCAGCTGTATTTTGAAAGGCTTCACAACTAAATCCTTCCGCAAAATTTTCCACGTTGTTAAGTAACAGAGGCCCAATTGCTGCGAACGGCGACGAATCGATAATTGATGGTCATCATTAACACTGGCCGATACAGCTGCGATATTTTCTTCAGTTCGCACTCTACGTAAGCGTGTTGGTGGTTTAATGTCCAACAATGTAAATGTGGTGCGAAATTTAGTCACAATAGCCCGAATAGCCGCTTCAGTGGGTCGATTAAACTGACCATAAAATGGAAGAAGCGCGCAATGAACTTTCTTAACAGAGCACGCATTTTGATAATAAAATTCAATAATTTGCAAGCGTTGTTCGTTTGTAAGACGATTCATGGTTAAATTAT
Source organism: Lordiphosa stackelbergi (assembly GCA_018904235.1). Classification (NCBI taxonomy): domain Eukaryota; kingdom Metazoa; phylum Arthropoda; class Insecta; order Diptera; family Drosophilidae; genus Lordiphosa; species Lordiphosa stackelbergi. The sequence continues at coordinate 17,502 of JAEIFU010003766.1, read as the reverse complement.
AGACCAAACTGAAGATGTTTGACAGTGAAACAAAACACGAAACTTGATGATTTACAGGTTGCCAAAAAGATAATAGCTAAAAAATCACAATTTATATTGTCACTCTAAATCTGTATAAGAACTGTAAAGAGGCTACTTGATTCAGCATAAATTGTTATATGTTTACATACAGATGATAGATTCTTTGCTGAATCAAGTAGCCTTGTCGCAGTTCCTATACAAATTTTCAGTGACAATCTAGTTTTCCTTCCAATAAGTGAAATATGTATTTTCGTCTTAAGCAGGCTGTAACTTTGCCAAATAGACTTTTTAAAATGCCATAAAAATCACACAATTGGATCACATGTTTGCTTATGTGCTCAAGTAGCTAAAATATTAATCCAATAACCGTGCTGGATGATTTATTTTGGAAAAAATTACACATATCTTGAGTAGTCTGACTTAAGAGGCCAATTAGGACACATTCAGCTGTATTTAAATAGCGCCTTTGATCCGTCAAAAACAGCTTATTGATTCAGATATTAATGCCTAGTGTGGCTTCCATAAATCCTACAGTGCCAGAAACTCAACATTTTTTATTTTCCGCCATTTCTTGGAAACAAGAGCGGATGGAGCCAAACCGAAACGAGGTTTGGAATCAGTGAACATAAAATGATCATAATTTCAATTCAACAGGGCTGCACCCTCACAAAATTGGTAATTTTGTTTGCCTGTGATATTTATAAGGCCGCTTACGTGGTAGCAAAACAAGCAAATAATTTTCAACGTGAAATATAAGAATCTCTTCTGAAGCACTTCTGAAGGAGAGAAAAGTTTTCTTCTGGGAGATGTAAGAAAGTATCTTTACATTAAAGCCTACAGCCCTATTTAACCCAATGCAATGACTACCAGTCAGCCTTTTTTTTCATTAAGTGAAATCTCCGACTTTGTGAAACATCGACATTTGGATTAATTGTTTTCAAAAACATCAGAAACAAAAATCTATTGCGTACCCTCACCGCCTTAATTACCGCTACAGATATGCAAGAATCCTAGAAGCATTACTCTGGATGCATTTCCTTCGGAGTTAACGCTACAGATGTGCAAGAATCCTAGAAGCATTACTCTGGAGGCATTAGGAAAAATCAACGATCAAGGCAACATCCAACTGTTAGAACATCAAGCAACCTGTAATAAACTTGTACCAAAAATTGACTTGTAAAATCGACAGTCGAAGCATTTAATTATAGCGTAATACACAAAATCTAGAAAAGGTCTTTAAAATTACATAACACCCAAAATTTCTGGGAAACCTTATAACACAAAGTTTTGTAGGTGGATATTTCGGACCATAGTCTACACCAATGGCCGGCATTGTCATTGCGTGTGTGTGTAGCCATGCGAGAGCGCTCCCATTTAACACTTGTGTGTTGTTGCAAAGGAGTGCAGTGTAAGATCGTATACTGTCGGTGTATCGACGTCGCTGCTCTTGTATACACCGAAAATAGAAACGTGCCGGACTCCGCTCAATACTTATAAATCTGTAGGCCCGACTGACATATTATCAACCCATAGACAAAACTGCTTATCCTAGAGATCTGAGATTTGGCATAGTTATGCAGGCACGCACTAAGAAAGAAAATTTGGAAATTTTGTCCGCGAAGTGTATAAAAATTACAAAGAAAAGTTTATATGGAGCACATATTAATGAGGAGCCAGCAAAAAGAAAACCACACAAATTAGATGTGAGTAGATTGGCTCTGTGATGATGTGTATAGAGTCATGTGTTAGAAAGAAAAAGCAATTAACAAGAAAGAGGAGGAAAGGGAGTAAAGAGAACGATATGATAAGGTGAAGGTAGAGGGGGATGGGAAAGACTCAGACTCACACAAAATTACATGGAATAGTGGCCATTTTTTTTAATATTTAGTTCTTAATTATTGGTTCAACTAAACGGGACTTATGTATACGAAGTTTTATCCAAAAATATTGTCTCTGTAATTTTTGGGAAAGACTTAGGAATCTATAGGCAGGGATATGGAGGGGAAACTTCATATAATAGCGTTGGCCCCAACCGACTTTAAAAATGGTCGCTCTCAGGAAAAAGAAATTCCTTATAATCTGACTGCTATCATTTAAGAAGTTCTCCAATTCTTCGACATTTCTCCAGGTCAGAATTATACTGTCACCGTTGATAATGGGACGAATACGGAATGACAAAAAAGGAATGCAACTATGAAGAATGTAATGTTGGTGCAATGTTCTGAAATCCTTTGTTTATTACCATAAACGTTCGGTAAACGTTCTTTTATTATAACTTCAGTACCAATATTGGCTGCAATGCTCTTAGACTCCAGATTTTCAACTTTGGTAACTTCTGACCAAAAAAAAGTTGTAAAGCAACACATTACAGAAAACTGTCATCAAAACTTCGGCACACACGAAGTTAGCTCGGCCTTTTCGATTATCTTTTTCTTAGTTATCGATGAGAGAAAATAGTTTAATGGAGCATAAGCAACTGAGCAACACCAGCAAAGTGATAGCGCAAAGTGTCTTTAGTTAATCTTGTGCCAAGATTTTGTTGTTGTAAGACATTTTTTGGTGGACAAAATAGCACTCAAGCACGCTAATACACTTGCAGTTTACTGATTCACACGGGCACTACACATTGAATACACGTTGGAAGATGGAATTACCCGTCACCCAATATCCTCTAAATTCACTTTCATACACAAATGAAATATTTGTTTAATTGCACTTTCAACCCTTCACACACAACGACATATAAATCTAAAAATTCCTAGACCAAGAAATAATGCACAGGATCAGCCTTCTTCCAGCATTGATGGAACCACCAGGCCTTGTGGCACAATGTATCGCCCTCGGGATGCACACAATCCTTGGACATGTTTATTAGCAAATCCCGTAGCTTTCCTGGCACGTTTTTAAAAAGTGTCTCCAGATGAACATCTCCATTATCGTCGACCACTTCGAACTCATGAAATAGGCAATTCATGTAGCATTTGAGCTTTTCATCCTCGTGAATTTGTCCATCGCTAAACTCCTTAATGGCCTCTGCGGAATAATATCTAACCTTAATGGAATCATGGGTTTACTGTTTGAAACTTACCATCGCTCACACCAGTTTTTTCTTCGCAAATATCATGAAAATGTTTGGCCATTTTTAGAATGGCTGGCGGAGGATACTAAAAAGACAAATTAAAGCTGGCTTCGTTGCATTTTATGCTTCTTACCACCCACCTCAGCATCACGTCTGGGTTCCTGGGCAGCAATCCCGACAGCCAGCAGCCCGAGCAGCGTTAAAAATTTGATCATTTAGAGAACACTGCAGCTTGCGAAGAAATAGTAATGGGTTTAAAAGTTGGCTAGGTGCCTTTTTATTGCTCTGACAGCTCAATTCTCCTCTACATTTTGATTGCCATTTGCTGTGATCACTGTCATTAGGGGGGCTGCCTTTCAAACACATATTAATTACAGATTCCACTCGCAATTGCCATTGCAATCGAATTGCAAAACGCATTTGCCACACAACACACGAGCCAAATGAATAAATGACAGCGTCGGCCAGAGCATCATTTGATAGCGAAATGCCAAATGAAAAACTGAGAGCAAATAAATTAAACGATGATTGGGATACGTACAGCTGGGTGTACCATTGGGCAGGAGGGTGGATTCTGCAGAGCCCATAACATGCCGATTGAGTTGCTTTTGTTGGTTGTCATGAATACTTTATTTTTGTGGGCGTAACAACGGGGGCGGAGGAACATGTCATAAAAATCTAATAACAACCGAAAATGTATGTCAAATTGAATTGAATTGCGCATTCCTTATGACATTTGCCGTCAACAAGGCGCAAAGAGAGAAGTGAAAAATAACTCAATTGAAAGAAAGTTGAATTGCGGAAAGCGTAATCAAATGAAGACAATAGCTTTGATTTTCGTATGTGCAATGCATGCGTGTATGCGGTAAATACATTTGGTTATACCTTTATGGGTGCTTAATTTATATGCTGAGAGTTTCTGAACTAATATAACAAACTGTAAATCCAAGCTAAGGGCCAATTTCACATCTTCTACATAGAGCTATCTGTCACATAAACTAACATTAACATTACATTACGACTATCTGCCATAGCGCTATCTGGGAGAACGAATCTTATGTGATAAAACTCAAAACAAAAAGTAAAGGTATTAAATACTAAAAGAAATATAGTAAGGAGTCTAAAATTATTGATACGTGCATTTCAGGGTGGCTAATCAATGCTGCTAAAAAATTCAACAGCTCCTTTTTAAAAAGGGGTCGTGCAGACTCTTACTTGCACTTAAAAGGCCGACTTTCAATGCATGGTTCAAGAATGGTTCAGAGCTATATCGCAAAAACTTATTAAAGCTAAACATTTTGCGTTTTTATTAGATAATTTAAGGGTTCAAGACCGGTTAAACCCTACAAAACAGGTAAAGACGTGGTTCAGAGCCATTCCTCTTGTTTTATTTTAAGCTTAACTTAAGATATTTTTCCTTTTTATGAACTGTTTCAATGTTAATAATGCATGTTGCAATCCAATTCAAATCTTTTTGTCTATGTATGAGACTGTTAAAAATGTCGAATACTAGAGTTAACAATACTAGAAAACATTCTGGAAAAATATGTACTACTGTGATCAAATTGAAAGGTGATTTTTCTTATATTTTCAAAAATTTTATTTATCTAAATTTATTTCATTGATTGAGAGAAGATTGGGAAAAACTTGGATTGGCCCTTTTGGGGCTGTATAAATTTTACACATGTAATGTATATGTAATGTAGATGTAATGTAAAATTGGCTATACAGCTCCTCCAACGGGGCCAAGCCAAGCTTCTCTCAATCTCTTGGCGTGTGGTGCTTTAAATTGTTCGCACAATAGAAAGGGACCTACAGTTTAATGCTGAATCCGAACGGCAAAGTTTGAGAATATGCTTTTTCATGGCTAGATTACTTCACACAGCTGGCGCCAATAGCTGGTGAAGGTGACCTTACGTGTAAAAGCTATTTTTCTAAAGAAGAGGCGGGATCGAACCTGCGACCTCCCGCCCAGCAGTCCAGCACACTAACCGCCACAGACGGCCACATTTTACATATAAAAATTTATTTCATACCCTTCAAAATAATCCCTTATGCCAACGAATTTTCAAGTCTTCATAGCCTTCTACGATTTTTCTTTTGACATCTCAATGAGGTCAAAAAGGTGACCTTGGAGCGGTCTCTTGAGTTTTCTGAATAGTCAGAAGTCACACAGAGACAAATCAGGTAAATAAGCAGGCACAGTTGTTACTAAAAGCGCTACCAAGTTACAGAAAGAAATAAAATATGAATTGGAAAAACCGGGAAGTTTAAGTTGCGGCGCATTCTCAATTTTTTACATATATTTTTAATATACAGTGGTGGACAAAAGTATTTTTGACAAAAAAATTCATATATAATCCTTTATATCTTATGAACCAAAAATACTAAAATTTTGAAATTTGTGTCGAATACTGGTATAAAATTTTGGTTTCAATAAAACATAAGTAGTACACAATCAGTTGCATAGGTTAGAAAGTATAAATCAAAATGTGCAAGTGGTGGTGGACATATGTATTTTGACAAGAACTCAAATTCAAAATTAATTTATTCTCAGCGCAGAACTTAAAATAGTTATAGAATGATTGTTTCTAGCTTTAGAAATTCCGTATCTCTTATGGATCAATTTTAAAATGTACATAAAAAAGCGGAAAATGTCTTTTTGACCATCTTCAAATGTCCTAGAAACCGGATATTTTTGAAAAATTTGTAAAGGTCAAGTTATTGTACTCAGCTTAATCTGTAAATTTTAGTTTTTACTTTTTTCATTTCATAAGATATAAGATCGTGATCGATCTGTAAAGTATGGCCGATTTGCATGCCAATTTAAATTTTATTACTGAGCTACTGATTTGCAATCAAATCGGCCTTACTTTGCCAATCGAACACAAACTTATATCTTATGAAATGAGTACCACAGATAACACTGAGTACTATAACTTGACATACAGTATTTACATTTTTTAAATAAAACCTGTTTCTAGGACATGGGGTCCTTGGATAATGGTCAAATATGCCCTTTTCTGCATTTTTATGTACATTTTACAGTTAATCCGTTAGAGATATGGAATTTTTAAAGCTAGATTCTGAATTAGTGTGAAAAACTTGTTTAGAAACAATCATTCTTTTAGCATTTGAAGTCCTGCGCTGAGAATAAACTAATTTTGAATTCTTGTCAAAATACTCATGTCCACCCCCATTTGCACATTTTGAGTTATATATATTTTCTAACCTATAGGTCATTCTTTTATAAACCGAACAGTTAAAAAATTTTTTATTTTTCATTTTAGTAAAAAATAATCCGGAAATTAGATCTCGACATGCCCACCAAAACGTAATTTGCGGTTTTGCACAAAATTTTTTTAATTTTATAAACAATTTCAAAAATCGTCAAAAACGGAAAAATGGAAAAGGGGTTTTTTAAAAACGGGATTTCTCAGGTTTGGTTTATCGGACAGGTATCAAATTGATATTGGTGAAAAGTATTTTACTGTAGCTACTCAAAAATAATTTTATAGATTTTAAATTATTTAATAATATTAAGTAATTGTTGTTAAAAATTGTTTATAATTTTTTCTCAGTGTTAACCACCATGATATAGCTTTTAAACATAAACAATTTATTGTCCTAAACGTAACTTAAATTTTGGTGTTTTCAAAAGATGGAGACTTTTATAGTTTAAAAGTTGTGAATTTTGAAGTTATAAACAAATAAAAGATGCCCTTAAAGAAAGCTTTGCCACGCAATAGGATTCAAAGCTATGTGAACGGCAAAACGTATACTTCGTATTTATCAAGCTTTTCAAAAATGTCAACATCATGCAGATCGGACGTCTATTTCATATAGCTGCCATACGAATGCTATGATTATTTGCATTTTGCTGTGGATTAGGGTGACCAGAGTTTTCAAAGTATATTATACCACAAACAAATTCAGTATTCCTATGGCAGCTATATGATATAGACGTCCAATCTGTGTGATGTTGACATTTTTGAAAAGCTTGATATATATAAAGCCCACTTGCCAAGTTTCAGTCGTAGAGCTTCGCAACTGACTGCGTGGCAAAGCATTCTTTAAATGCATCTTTTTATTTGTTTATAACTTTAAAAATTCATAACTTTTAAACTATAAAAGTCTCCATCTTTTTTGAAAACACCAAAATTCAAGTAATATTTAGGGCAGTAAATTGTTTGTCCTTAGAAGCTATATCTGGTGGTTAACAGTTAGAAAAAATTATAAATAATTTTTAGCAACAATTACATACACCGCCGCTAATATTAATAAATAAATAAAATCTATAAAATTATAATTTGAAAGAAAAAGATCAAATTGAGAGTAACTACAGTAAAATACTTTTCACAATATCAACTTGAAAGCTGTCCGATAAAACCAAACTTGAGAAATCCCGTTTTTAAAAAAAACCCTTTTTTTCAATTTTTCCGTTTTTAACGATCTTTGAAATTGTTTATAAAATTAACAAAAAAATTTTGTGCAAAACCGCAAATTACGTTTTAGTGGGCATGTCGAGATCAACTTTCGGATTTTTTTATTAAAATGAAAAATAAAAAATTTCTTAACAGTTCGGTTTATAAAAGAATGACCCTTATGCATCTGATTGTGAACAACTTATGTTTTATTAAAAGCTTGTTTTTATACCAATATTCGATACAAATTTCAATACTAGATTTTTTGTTTATAATATATAATGGATTATCAATGATTTTTTTTTGTAAAAATACTTTTCAACCAGTCCAGCACTGTAGCAAACAAACCGCAAATTTATTTGGGTCGAATCCTTAATTTTGAACAATTCTTGTTGGATTTTAATTTCCAACTTGGGAGCAACAACAGTTTTGAATTTTTATACACTTGAAAAAGTGTATTATAATTTGCCCAGAAGTTTGCAACGCATAGCGGTATCCACGGCTCGCGAAAAATCTCTCGTGAAAAAGTTGATATTCCGCAGATACTTTACAGAGTCTGCTAAGCCACTGCTATTAACACGATAACACAATTTTTTCTATCGATAAACGATTCAAAGTAACCTTGCGCTGCTTTGGCGCTGTAAAAAAAAACAGTTCGTAAACAAATCAAAATAATTTAATAAAATTTAAATAAAGATATATCAATGATGGTTACACGGTGAGTACAGAAGTACATATACGCCTGTAAGAAGGTGCATAATTATGCATATTTTCTATGTTGATTTCTTATTAATTAATATCACTATTGAAGCGAACTTTTATTGCTGCAACTTAATGTGGCAAATCTGGCCGCCACCTTTGTGGAGTGGCAGGAAGAGGAGCAACAGAGGGAAAGAGGAAGCACAGATACTGGGTTAACCCATATCTGCGCGAGAGAAGTGAAAAGGGGCGCTATTTCAAAGATGTGAGTAGTAATGCCTAGAAGTTTGAATGGATAATTTACGAAGAATTTGTTTTAGTTTCAGAACATGATTCAAAATCCTGATGTCTTTCACGAGAACTTCCATATGAGCTACACATGCTTCGGAAAGCTTTTCCAAATATTAGAAGCACACTTGATGTCCAAGAGCATGTCTCGCCCGGATTGCATACCACCTCAATTGAAATTGGCAGTAGTTTTGGAGTAAGGATTGGCGCTGTTGAGATAACTTAAGTTCGTTGACTTATTTCTACCTTGTGAAACTAGGTATTTGGCGTCCGGAGATATACAACGTCATGTGTCCTCGTCATATCGGATCAGCAAGTCTAGGATGGGCGTCCTTATTGACAAAGTATGTGATGCCATTTGCGCGGAGCTGAAGGATGAGATAGCTCCATGGAGTAAGGGTGGCATGCTGCAAGACGCCAAGGAGTTCGAGGAGGTTTGGAATTTTCCGAACTGCATTGGAGCAATTGATGGCAAACATGTGGCCATAAAAGCACCAATCAATAGCGGGAGCTTGTTTTACAACTATAAAGTATGAATTCACATTTTCGTATAACTTTAATTACATTTTTGTCATTAGGCGACGTTTTCTGCCGGAGTCTTTTTTTGCTGCGCTCATTATACCCGTTACTCGTAGAGTAAAAAGGGTATACTAAAGTCGTGCAAATGTATGTAACAGGCAGAAGGAATCATTTCCGACCATATAAAGTATATATATTCTTGATCAGCATCAACAGCCGAGTCGATTTAGCCTTGTCCGTCCGTCCGTCTGTCCGTCCGTCCGTCCGTCCGTCCGTCTGTCTGTATGAACACCTAGATCTCAGAGATGGTAAGAGATAGAGGTTTGACATGTATGGGACAAATGCTTCTTTTATCTGCACGCAGATCAAGTTTGTTTCAAATTTTGGCCACGCCCCCTCCCGCCCCCGCAATTTGGAAAAAACGTTATATCTCCTACAGTTTTGAAGATAGAGGATTCGTACCTTCTAGAGATAGTTAGTAATTAGCAAAATGAATCGATTTGCCGAAGAAATGATAAAGATCGGATGAACGGTTCTCAAGTTATGAGCAAAAAAAGTGAACCACACGCCCCCCCGCTACCCCCCCCCCACCCTAAAAAAATGTTGCATACTTTTTGGATGGTCACACTAAGGAACGCGGGAACACTGTTAAACATGTTTTTTCATGAGTAACGGGTATATCGAAGTCGGTTAGAGCCGACTTTAACTTACGCTCTCGTTTTTAATTTGTTGTTGTTGTTGTCTTGCCCGCACAAACTAGAATCAAAACCTATTTTCGTTTCGTCGCCACAAAAAAGGCGTTAACAGCACTTAAAGCTACGTTATTTGTTTAACATAACGTAGTGGCAAACGTAAGCTATTTATCCCGAAAAGTGGAAACCGATTATGAAACGGCCACACGAACAAATTACGCAGCAGTTTTTTTTATATGGAGTTTTTATTTCGCGATCCACAAGGTAATACCACATAAAAATAACAAATAAATAATTAAATAAATTTTTATAAATTTTATAAAATCAAATATATTTTTGAAAGTTGAAAGTAAAACAAAATTGATCTACGTGCAGACAATAGGAATCCACATATCAAATTGGCTTATTCTAGCTCTTCTAGCCTTTGAGATCCAGGTGTTCATACAGACGAACGGACAGACGGAACATATGTGGCATTCTATACAAAAAAAGTTGAATCCGAAACTTCCTCAATTTTAAAGCTACCAATATGTTCAGGCACGCAAAATGTTTGGAAAAGATGCGGCATTTACATATATTTTTTTTGAGAATTTTTAAAGGATTGGTCTTTTAAGCTAGACTATGTGTTTGAAAAAACAAAATCTTTTTTCTTTAAGTCAGTTAGAAAAATTTTTTCCTAATTTTTTTAAAAGGGATTTTTAATTTGAAACTTTGAGAAAACATTTCATCTTCAATCGTGTTCGAGTTATTTATAAAAATTAACAATATTACACTTTTAAGCGTAGAACTTTCGCAAAAGAGCTCTAAAAGAGCTCAAATTTTGGTGTTAAGCTTCTCTCATAATAAGCTCACTGTGGGTGAATGCCCCATAAACACTTCATATGGTCGGAAATGTTTTCTTATGCCTGTTACACACATTTGCTCGACTGTAATATACCTTTTTACTTTGCAAGTAACGTGTATAAAAAACGAACAGGAGTTTTGGTATTACACTGCAATGCCATTTTCTGTGTCTGTTTCGAAGTATAGTCTTAGATGTGTGGGTGTGTTTATTATGTGAATCTTCTCCAATGTAAACCGGTTAAAATAATGTCGTTGTTGTTGTGTGATGCTCACTTCTGTTAGATCCGGAGAGTATTCGCTCTCAGCACAGTGGACCGCAAGTAATGTTTTTCGAATTATTGTCTAGTTCCTTCTTTTTATGGCAGACTTGTGACCGGATAGTATTCTTGTTTTAAGTTCAGATTTGATCGTACCAATGTATTCATTTTTGCATACATTGGTCCCATCTCCAGCGCAAGGTATTTTGTAAACTATTTTTGTTAAGTAATCATATTTCGCTCATGCTAAAAAATAGTTGTTTGATTTGCGGAGTTCGGCAGCACTCAACTTCATTTACGACATTTCCATCCGCTTTGTGAATTTGGAACATTCACTTGAAGTTTTTTTGGACAAGTCCGACGCACTCATTAAAGTGTTTACATCATGATAATACACCGTCTAGGAGCTAAGTATACATAAGCATTATTATAACAAGATTGTGTACATTTATCTACCCTCCGCTGGAAAGACTTCTTTATACAGACTCTCGATGGTTTCAAACACACCGGATTACCTAAAAGCCTATCGGACCATTATGTGGGTCCTAGATGTCCGAGTTAGCCCCCCAGACTGCCATATTGTTTTATTAATGTCTGTTTGAGCTGGCTTGTATATTGTAGCTACTTATGCGAAATTATCAGGCCCAGCCACAGGACTGAGCAACACGTCCAAATTATTCAATTTTTTAAGCGGGGCAATTTTAATTTGCAAGCCAAAAAAGTTTGCGCGGTAATTGTATGACTCAGAAAAAAAAAAAAACAAAATATAATTACTTCTGTTACGTAAGTGGTTCTGTTTCAATGGTAAAATTTTACTGCAAGCCGCGATTTCAAAAACAACAACAAAACACATGCACAGAAATTAAGCTAGATTTACTATTTGTTTGGGTAATATAACAAACAATTTAGTAAACAAAACAAGAACTAAATACATTTAACAATAATTCGCAAAAAAATTTACTGTACGAATTGGTAGATTCAACCAACCAAAATTTTTCTGTGTATCCTTCCCTAATCCTTAAAATTTAATTCCAAATGACCACTTTAACTTTATAAATATGTAAAAGTTGAAAATGGCTATTATCAATCTCTTTGGACTCAGTCGTATAGCTAATCTAGAAACTATAAATAAATTTCCCGTACAGGCGCGAGAGCCAAATTTGCATCAATGTCAGCTCCCCAAAACAATCGTTTTTTGGTTCGCATGCGTCATCAAAAAAAAAATCATACTAAATTCTTTCACCTTGTTCATAACTTTCAAGTTTTACCTACAATAAAGTCTTCAGCTGTTCCCCTTATAATTATCGACATGCCAATAGGTGTGGCCTGCATCAGCACTCTATTTATTAGTACACTGATGTGTGACATCAATTGCCTTAATAACTCACTGCAGTAAGTTAAACTCGTGGAATGGAGTCGGCTGTAACATCAAATTCTATATAAAAGCCAAATGCCTGTTACAGCTATAAAGCAAATGCAATTGTGACTGCGGTTGTCAAACAATTCTTGTGTGGCGTTGGCTGAATCGAATTTTTGATAACTACCGAAAAGGAGTGGGGTAAAAAACATAGCAAAAGCAGAAGAGTGCCGCGTCCCAAAATGAAAATTGAAATGGCAATTAAAAAACCATCCATCGTTCATGCCGCAACCAACTGTGATGCACAGACATACGGAGTATACGTGTGTTGTTGCTGTAATTTCAGACATCCTTTGTAAAGAGTGTTTTTGTATGTGTGTGTGCTTGGACGAAGAGGGGAGGCAATGCCATTTTGTGGCTTTGTTTCGGTTGTTGCGTTGACATTTGATGAAACAAAAGTGACAGTTGGGCACAAGTTGAAGTCTTTGTTTTGTGTATTTCGGTGCGCAATTTCAAAGAAGCGAGCGAATAGAACATTTTATATTTATACCCAGCACTCGGGAAGTTTTTAAAAGTTTATCAGCATTGTGGAAAGCGGGACTAACTTAAAGTAACATGTTGTTGAAAATTTTTAAAATTTTCTACTCTTCAACTATAAATTGGCTTTCCCCCTTAAGATCCTCTCCCTACAAGCACGCCCTAACAGTTAGCTGCTGTTTTTGCTCGGATCTTATTGAAAACTTTTTTTTTTAGCATCGCTCTTTGTATTTGTCGCTCTTTCAATTGTTTCTCTTTTTAGTTAACGCTAAGAATTTAACGGCGTTTACCGTTGCTTTTCCCAAAGCAAAAGAGAGCAAGACCAATAAGGGTTATACAAACCCATGTACTACTAGTGTGTGCGCTGTTGGCGTACGACTGCCAATCGCAGACGAAATCCACATGAGGCGTACAGATGTGCACACAAGACACTTATTTACAAAAATACCAATACGACAAGTGAGTATTTGATTTGACTTCATATTTAGGGTGCCAGTTAAAAATTTAGCACGAATCGGCGAGACAGAATCGGCTTTGCTTGCATAGGAGAAGACAATTAATCTTGACTTCGATCGTCTCAGAAATTCGTGCTTGATTTCAGTATTTTCGGCTTAGATCCAAGAATATTCCGTCAGGCACGATCGGCTTGGTTTTTTCTCTGAGTGTACTTGAATTCAAGGGACTCTTGCAGATCTCTGGTATGCACATACCTACATGCAAAAATTGGCGACTATCAGCTGTGCTCCGGCTTTCACTTACTTTTGCGATTTCAACAAATTCGTACGAATTCAATTATAAGTGCTCCCAAATTCGCAACTTTTTGTTATCGATTCTGTTTCATTCCCAATTCGTTTTGCAACACTTCACCTGGCAGAAGCAGCTGTCTCGACAAACTTGTCAAAAGGTATTTTGCTGCTTGTGCAATTTTGAGAGGGTTAGAAAAAAATTGCTTAAGACAAGAATTTAATTCGAATTGTATAAAAGAGTCCACAAAAACAATCTAAAATAGTCACAGAATATTACAAAAATTGGTTCATAGAAAGGCAGCTCTTATCTCCAGCGACATTTCCCATTTACTTTTCAATTCACGGACTCATACGTCGTTGGTTTTATATTGCCCAAATTTTGGGATTTGCGAATTTCGGAGCAACTACTTTTGCGATTTAGCAACAAAATCATAAAATTTTTGCGAAAGCGAAAATGGGAGCATGGCTTTATATCTCTTCTACAGGTCTGCTCCCGTTTCCGAATCCGATTGTTCGGAATTGGTAAGAGTTGTGATTTCTAAGAATCGCTTCAAGAAATCGGTCGAATCTTTTTGCCATCCAGAGGATCTATTGAAGGTTATTGGGACCTTGAAGATAAAAGTCGAATAACACAGTCGGTTTTTGGAAGCGAGAACATTTAACAATTCCGATTCCGCATGATTTGATCGAAAACGGGAACAGGCCTGATAGTCTGTAAGACCGACGCACAGTGCTCCCAAATCCCAAAAAGACGGCCAAGAGTCGAAAAACGTATTTGATCTGGCTGAAAGTCTGTACTCGGGGGTTTTTGGGGTCGTTGATCACAAATGCAAAGTCAAAATTAAAAAAAAAAAAAAAACAAAATGGCGGATCCAATATGACGGACAATTTCTTCAAAAACAAATTCGATTTGACTGAAAGTCTGTACTGGAAGGTTTTCGGGGTCGCTGATTACGAATTCGAAGTCAACATTTAGAAAACAAAATAGAGTGCAGCTAACTTCGGCTCGACCGAAGTTTATATACCCTTGGAGAATGATATATGCCTGTTAGTTTTTAATATGGCAGCTATACGATATATTCATCCGATTTTGATCAAACTCTCTAAAATTATGTTGAAACAGATAATATTCATAAGTGGACAGTATAAAGACGCTATTGCAAACAAAAAAGTTTTACTCATTAGAACTATTTTTTCGACCAATCGTTCCTATGGCAGCTATATGATATAGTCATCCGATTTGAATCAGTCTTCACAGAATTGTGTCTTAGCATATAATATTGATCAGTAAAAAGTTTGGGAGCGATTGCATTGAAAACAAAAAAGTTTTTTATACTAAGACTTTTTTCAGACCTATCTTTTTTTATATAAATGCCCGATTTTCATAAAACTTGCTGAGATTATATAAAAGCATAGAAAACTCATAAATACGAGGTTTGGGAGCGCTAACTTTGAAAACAAACAAGATTTTCTCACTAGAACTACCTTTTCAACCGATCGTTCCTATGGCAGCACTATGCTATAGTCATCCGATCCGGCCGGTTCCGACAAATGTGCAGCGTATTTGTACCAAAAGACTTCGTGCAAAGTTTGGTTGCGATAGCTTCAAAACTGACGGAGGAGATAGCACAGAAACAGACGGCTGGACAGGCGGACGGACAGACGGACAGACAGACGGACGGACAGACGGACAGCTCGTCGCGCTGATCAAAAATATATATAATATACTTTGTGTGGTCGGAGATGCTTCCTTCTGTGCGTTACAAACATCCGGACAATTTTAATATACCCTCTCCAAGGGTATACAAATGGCGGAGTCAGTATGGCGTACAATTTTTTCGAAAACATATTTGATTTGGCTGTAACATCGAAAAACACGTTTGTTGATAAAATCTCGATAACTATTTGACAAATTTTTTTCATATCGATTTTCGTGCTTAGCGGGCTAAAATACTGGAAAAAAATTGGTTTGGTGAATTGGGGGAGCGTGCTGTCGAGCAGTGTATATATATTATGAAGCGACAAATGTGGCACTAACCGCAGATAATTTTTGGATATGTTTTAAAGAATTGTCTGAACAAAAATTTCTTATTTGTTTGAGAGTGGGATCTAATGGGAGTTTTGACTTATAGCTTTTGCTAACACGACTTTTCAGACTTTTTCTGTGTCACAGAAAACACCTCTACTTTTATTAACGCGATCAATTTTTCAGAATCCAAATCGGTTATTTTTCGCGATTCTATACGCTTCTAATCGTTGTGTTATTTTCGAAGCATCACGAGTAAACGATTAGGCACGCTCGACGCTCATGGACCGAGTTCATACCTGAGCCGGGTGGGGACACTTTCTTCTTATTAACAGTCAGAATACAAACTAGATGTACCACTACAACTATTCCAATCATTAAAAGACCATAACAAAAAATATGGTTTTTTCGACATTTGGCCAGCTTTTTGGAATTTGGGACCACAGTGCGACGCGTTCATACTGACTGACGAACGGATCAAGCGCATATATACTATGTAGTGTCGAAAATGTTTCCTTACTCGTGTTATAGCCTATTTCCACTGAACAAATGAAGCTTCATTTCATGAAATGAAGAAAATGATATCATTTCTTCCATACGAATTGTCACTTCATTTTGCCTTTCATTTCTATCATTTCTCGAAAATGATGACAATTGCCCCGAAAAATTAGGCGTATTTTGCTTAAAATATAAATAGGTAAAAAATTTACTAAAAATAAGTTGTGTATTTAGCTTTCTGCTGATAGTTTAGGGCGATGGCAATGCGTTCGCCACGAGGAATTGCTGTCCTAAGGGTATGTCTTTTTTTTGCTAAATATTCCAAAAAGTCCACGTAAGTTTGAAAGTGCCGCATGTTATTTAAAACAAACAAAGCAGCTGATTTTGTCAAAGTGTCAAAATGATGACAATTTGTCAATGGAAACGGCTTCATTTTTAGAAATGAAAATGATAAGAAATTAAGCCAGTGGAAATAGGCTATTACTTACATTTTGTTAATGAAAACCTCAAACTGATACGGCATATATGAGGCAAATTTTCTTATTAAACTGAATTAAGTTGTTTGAGTTTATTATTTTTATTGCCTTACTTAAGAGAAACGCGGATAACTGTATAAATATACGTCCCATATTTCCATTACACTAAAATTAGTGCTACGCGTTATGCTGATAGTCGAGCTCATCCCATTTCATGTGACTTTTGGCTGGGCAATGGCATGGGCATGGCGGCACGTGGGCATGTGCTTGTCAAAATTAACACAACAATTGTAGACTGCGGGAAGGACGCACTCGCTGACGACTTCGCTGACGTCTCGGGTACATTTCCGTTTCCGTTCGGCCAACGTGCTTTTTGTTCGGCCTGCGCGGTTGGAATTAATTTAGCGTGCGCTGAGCTAGCAAGAAACAAATGATTTTTTGTTTGGTTTCCTCGTGGCTTCCTGAAATAAAAATTGCAAAAACCACCACACATTGTCATTGTCCAGCTGTCATGCGTGGCACACGGTCGTCAGCATCCTCCAGGCCTCCATCCTCCCTTCTCCACTTGCCTTTGTTTCGCTTTTTCACTACTCGCAAAACAAGGCCAAACTCTAAGAACGTACAATTTCTGTTCTTCCACAGACGCTCAACGTGAAAATGGCTTTGAATGGCATTCGTCCTGTCACTGCAGCAGCGTGCCTCTTAATCGCCTTGTCGCTGTTCAGCGAAGCGCTGCTGCCACCGGCTGCGGCGCAGCGTGACGAGAACGTGGGTTAATGAAGTGCTGGCGGCGTTGCCACGCCTACTTAAACAACGATTTTTTAATTGCAGTATCCACCGTCAGTCATACGCAAAATGGCCAAACCCTTCCACGACTTCTGCGTGGAAAAAACAGGCGTCACCGAGGGTAAGTCTTGAGTTCGAAATGCCACTCATGATTGCAATTTCACGCTTGGACATCTAGAGGCCATCAAGGAGTTCAGCGATGGCGAGATACACGAGGATGAGAAGCTCAAGTGTTATATGAATTGTTTCTTTCA